>CM056500.1:31393613-31504818 GCA_029783415.1 Anisodus acutangulus | reverse complement strand
AAACTCCATTTTCTCTACGATTAATATCTTCTTTATCTTCTTTCGAAGGCAAAAAGATTTTCAAATCTCATAATTTACGATCAATTCATTCAACATTTCCTTTTTTAGAGGACAATTTTTCATAATTTAGCTATAAAAATCATATTAATTAAAGTAAAAATATATATATTAATTAATCATATGCATGTGGTAATGTTTAACTAAGAAATACATGTCATACATTTATTGATTCAATCCAAACTATCTCATATATTTAACTGAAGAAAAATTAGATAATTGATTTAATGTTGCATTAGTAATAGTGGAAAAATTCTTTTTATTTTAATTTCCTTGGCCTTCTCCCTTACATAATAGGGGAATGATCCTTAACTCCTATGGCTTGAGAAATTTAAGGCACAATATAGCTGCATGACAAAAGCTGTAAATACAGAGATGTTAAGATGAATATTCGTCTATAATTGTACATATAGTACATGTCTATAAATGCTCTGTCACAATCCAAAAATTTAACAAGTTGCAATGGCATTTACTGTAACGACATGTCTGATCGTTTTACTCCAAAGATCCTTATTTGACTATTTTACCCTTTCCATAGACTTTATGTGGGGTTTGTGATGCGTAGGGACGAGTGGCACAAATTTCAAGGTTTATTTACGCGAGTTTCGGAAGAAAACCCAAATTTAGAATCTTGGAGTTGATTAGTTTGACTCACAGTTGACTTTCGAGTATATGGGTTTATTTTCGAGTTCTGTTGCTTCCGGTAGTTCTGGAGGGTCATTTATTACTTAGTCGAGCCATCGGTTCGCTTCCCGAGACAATCATATATAATTTGTAGACTTATTTGTGAAATCATGATATTTAGTTATTTTGGGTGATTCTTTAGAAAAGTATGTCTTAGCTCAGTTATATGAGAAATTCGAGTGCGCGAGTGAGTTCGTATCACTATTTACCTTGGGAGAGCATGTATGGTTTGTGTGTGGGGGGGGGGGGTCTCGGGGGTGTTTCAGATGTGTGGTGGTTGTTTTGGAGGATTTCATAGCTTCTGATAACTGGTGTTCGCACTAGCGGCTGGTCTTCCGCTTCTGCGTGTCTACCTCTGCGAAGGTTAGCTCGGAGATTCGGGTTCTGAAAAATTGTTGAGTTTTTGCCCCAGCTCTGAGGTGAGGTATCAAGTGATTGCGTCTTAGCGAGCTTCTCTTCCACAGGAGCGAGACTGCGCATGCGGAGTCGATTCCACATGAGCGGAATTGCTATATAACGCAGTCCCTTAAATGCCCTAAATCATACCATTTTCTCTAAAACATCTCATTCTCGATTCTAGAGCTACCTAAAGGGGGTGGGGATTCTTGAAGATTGAGGCTAAGTTCTTCATTAGAGGTAAAATCCTTCACCCTTTGTGATTTTAGTTCATATTTGAAGGCCTTTAATCTTGGTATAGATTATGAATTGGGGAAAATTGGTCCTAGTTTGCATGTTAAAATGAGAGAGGATGAACCTTGAATTGGGAGGGGTGGTTAATAGGAATTAGAGTACCTTGATATTGTGAATAAGGATTGAATTATATTAGATGTCATGTTGTAGTGTTTAATTTGAAGATGGAAACCCTTTACAATTTAGGGAAAACCTAGGGTTTGTAAATTGAGACTTTTCCTAAATCATGCAATTGAAGGTCCAATTGAGCATAGGTTTCTAATTAACTTAGGGATATGATTACCAAGTATGTGTTTATGCTAATTGAGTAGTAAAGTGTGTATTTTGACAACCTGGGACCGGAGTTGGTTTTGGAGGTCTTGGATATGTTTGAAGGACTAAGTCATTATATTATGTAGTAGTTTAATATTAACGTATAATCTATGCGTGTTAGACTACAACTATTATGAGGCGCTCCGGAAGGGCAAGGCTATCTCTAAAGGTTGATTGTTTTTGGCACCTGCTCGACCTTGAGGTAGGCTACGTTTGCTTCTTATTAGACTCTGATAGAAGTATGTAATATGTTATAAATATTGAGGGGTATTGGCCATATTTGGGGGTCCCACCCAAGCAGCTGTGATGAACGTTTAGGGTGGGAAGTATGTGATATTCATCTCTTATATACTTTCTTGCATCTCATTACATCTGATTTCTTGCCTTGTATTGTCATTTGCACTTATACACTCATGGTTGTGATGATATTGATATGCGAGTGGTATGAAAATGTTATGGGTCCAAGAGACCGGGAAGGTAAGAATACTTATGAGATTATTAGCAACATTAAGATGATGATTATATGAAGGGGAACGTGTTGTTTTTCAACCACGAGTTGGGCCCCATTGAGAAATTCTAGAGGAGTATATGGACTTTGCGGGTCCCCCATGGGATTGCAGTTCATATAATTAAAACTCTTGTATACTGGTGATGAAAGGTACATGACATATAAATTGCATATATATCATACATACATTACTTCATTGATTATCTGTTTATGGATAATGTAAGACTGGTTATTGATGACTTGCCTATATTATTGGATAAAGAAAGGTTGTTAATTGATCATTGATACTTGTGATATTCATTGAACTTATATAAAATTAGGATAATTTACATGATTATGAAACCTTATATGAACAAGTAAATTGTTGATTCAGTGAGCTACTACGTGGACAATGTGACTTATCTGGGATATTGAACGGCTTAGTATAGGATTAATTGGTGTCAACTTGATATTTATCTCTATTTGTGTATCTTCCATCGTTGTTGTTCTATGATGCGTACATGGGTGCATTGTGTACTCATACTACACTTGCTATATTTTTTTTGGTTGCAGATACAACTCCTTCTACCAGTTCGAGACCTCGAGTTTGAGTCCTAGCTGGTTGATTGTCAATATTCAGGGTGAGAATGCTACCTTCCGGAATGACTTGGATGCTCCTATCTCTTCCTTTGTCTTTTATTTTGATTCCGAGAGACATGTTAAGATAGTTGTTACACTTAACTTATGTTATCTTTGTTTCAGACTTGTACTCAGTCTAGTTCTCTTGTATTATTGACCAGATTTTGGGGGTTGTATAACTTATTATCATATTTCTTTTCGCATTTTATATTATGATCAGACAACTTATTTAAGTATATTGCTAATTCCATATTTCTTTCTTATATCATGTTAATGATTTGGGAGTTGTCCGTGTACCAGTGGAAAAAGTGTAGGTGCTACCACGATTCCTAAAAGGGGTCGTGAAAAAGTTGGTATCAGAGATTTAGGTTTAACAGTCTTAAATACAAGAGCAATGTCTAGTAGAGTCTTGCAGATCGATGCGGAGACGTCTGTAATTATCTTCAAGAGGCTATAAGACATTTTTAAACTTAACTTTCTGCATTCCTTTCATGCTAAGGTTAATCAAATTGGTATCTGACCTTTGTTTTCCTATTATCTCATAGATGGTGAGGACACGTGCCCATGCAGCGAGAGAGGAGGCACCGACACCTATACCTGCAGTGCACAGTTGCAGTACAGGTTGTGGTAGGGGCCGAGATAAAGCCTTAGAAGTTGCACTATTGAAAAGTGGAGAACATGGAGCCGATCAGGCTCGTGCTAGATCTGCATCCTTCAAGACGTACATTGAGCCTCAGGATGAGCAGTATGATAAGGAGATGGGGCCAGCCCAGGATCAACCCAGGTTTATAGCTACTCCGATTCCTCAAGACACTTTGGTCAGGTTGTTGATTGTGCTTGATGGTTTTTCCCAGGCGGTCATTCATCTGACTACTCCAGGTGGGTCACACACCCGAGTGGGAGAGGGACAAACTCCCAAGTTTTGTACTCTAGGGGTTCAGGCCACAACTATGTCGGCACTCCATATTGATGTGATTCTAGCACCCAAGTTTGGTCCTCGGTCGATTGTAGGAACTACTATGACCTACGATGAGCTGAAGATATAGGAGTACTTTTCCAACATGAACCCTCCCGTATTCTTTGGACAACCCGAGAAGGATGCGTACAAATTTATTGTTAGCTACCATAAGAGGCTACACATATTGGGTAACATCGATTCGCATGAGGTCTATTTCGATACTCTTCATCTTATGTATGATGCATAATAATAGTGGAAGGCTTGTGTTGATTATCGACCAGCATATTTTGCCTCTACTTTCTGGGGTCAGGTTTTATTGGATCTTTCTAGAGAAGTATGTGCCCCTTAGCTTGTGTCTGAGAAATCGTGATGAGTTACAAAGGGTTGAGCACATAGGTTCGACAATTGCTGATTACGAGACTCACTTCTATGTCTTGTCGTGCTATGCAGCGTCGTTGCTACCTACAGAGGCAGAGAGAGTTAGACATTTTGTGAGAGGGTTGAGTATTCCCCTTTAGTTGGATACATTACAGTTGGTAGCCGATGGGGATTCTTTCAAGGTAGGGAGAAGCATGCTAGGATGGTTGAGTCTGTTAGGGTCAAGCTGCCCAAACATGAGTCCGATAAGAGGATGTGATGATATGGATAGTATAATGGGTCTACTTCTCATGGGTATGGACAGTAGGGTAGATTCGAGAATTCGCAGTCTAGTCGCCCAATTCAAGCAGCCCTTCAGATTATATGTGATACTTCTACAGGTCAGAGCAGTTATAGTTGGGGCCAGTTTTCTAGAGGCACTCAGTTTCGGTATTCTGACAGTGGTGGTCACTCAGGTTCTTCTATATCTATTCAGCAGCCCTCAACAGCCAGGACATGTTACTGTTGTAGAGAGGTTGGATATTTTAAGATGGAGTGTCCTAGCTTAGATTGTGTGGATCCTAGACACCCAGGACCCATCACAGCCATCCAGGAGTAGCAGACAGTCTAGCAGAGGGGGTTTCCAATCAGGCCGTAGTGACTATAAGACTAGATTCAGTGTTATTTGATTCGGTTTCTACATTCTCCTATGTGTCTGCCTACTTTTATATTAATTTGGATATGTGGTGTGATATGCTTGATATCTCTATTCATGTGTCTACTCTAGTCGGTGATTCTGTGGTTGTAGATCGAGTCTATCGACTTTGTGTGGTTACTTTTATGTGTTATGATACATGGATAGATTTGGTCATAGTAGAGATGGTTGATTTCTATATTATCTTGGGGATGGATTGATTATCACCGTACCACGCAACTCTGGACTATTATGCCAAGACAGTCACTAGCGATGCTTGGTCTCCCGAGGTTAGAGTGGAGAGGCGCTCCTAACCCTGTTCCTAAGAATATTATTTCTTCTATCCAGGTTAGGAAGTTGATAGATAAGGGTTGTCTGGCGTACCTAGCTTATACTCGGGATATGAATGTTGAGACTCCTTCCCTTGATTTAGTTCCTATAGTTTGTGAGTTAGTCAAAGTCTTTCCATTGGATTTACCGGGTATGCTTCCAGATAGGGATATTAATTTCTGTATTAATCTAGAGCTAGGTACTCGACCCATTTCTATTCCTCCATATCGTATGGCTCCGGCAGAACTGAGAGAGTTGAAGAAGTAACTTCATGATCTATTAAGTAAGGGTTTCATTCGACCTAGTGTGTCTCCTTGGGGTGCTCCTGTGTTGTTCATGAAGAAGAAGGATGGTACTATGCGTATGTGTATCGATTATAGGCAGCTACATAAGGTCACCATCAGAAACAAGTATCCAATTCCTCGTATTGATGATCTGTTCGACCAACTTCAGGGTGCTTATATGTTTTCGAAGATTTATTTGAGGTCCGATCATTACTTGAAGATTCGAGCCGAGGATATTCCCAAGACGACTTTCCGAACTCGTTATAGTCATTAAGAGTTCTTAGTGATGTTATTTTGGCCTACCAATTCCCCTGCAAGGTTCATGGATTTGATTAATGGAATATTCAAGCCTTATTTGGATTCGTTTGTGATTGCCTTCATTGATGACATTTTAATCTATTTGAAGACTTAGAAGGACCATGAAAAGCATTTGAGGATAGTTATTGGGATATTGAAAGAGAAGAAGTTATATGCTAAATTCTCAAAATGTGAGTACTGGCTCAATTCTGTTGCATTCTTGGGACATGCGATGTCCAAGGATGGTATTATGGTGGATCTGAAGAAGATAGAGGCAGTCAAGGACTGGACTAGAAAAACTTTAGTGATAGAGATTCAGAGCTTCGTGGTTCTTGCTAGCTACTATCATCGATTTGTCAAGGGATTCTCTTCTATTACTTCTCATTTGACGCAGTTGACTCAGTAGGAGGTGCCTTTCTAGTGGTCCAATAAGTGTGAGGAGAGATTTCAAAAGCTCAAGTTACTTTTAACCAAAGCCCTAAATTTATCCCTTCTAGGGGAGGGAAAGGACTTTACCATATGTTGTGATGGTTTGAGGATTGGGTTAGGTTGTATGTTGATGCAGAAAGGTAAGGTGATAGCTTATGCATCGAGGCAGTTAAAGGTGCATAAAAATAATTACCATGTTCATGACTTAGAGTTGGCGGTTGTTGTGTCTGCTTTGAAGATTTGTAGGCATTACCTTTATGGAGTTTAAGGTGTATATTGATCACCGCAGTCTTCAACATGTATTCAATCAGAGGAATTTGAATTCTAGATTGCGTCGGTGGATGGAGTTGCTAAAGGATTATAACATGACCATTTTGTACCATCCAAACAAGGTCAATATGGTGGCAGATTCCTTAAGCCGAAATGCAGTCAGTATGGGGAGTTTAGCTCGCTTGATTATTTCTGAGCGTCCTTTGGCATTGGAGGTTCAGTTATTAGCCAATAGTTTCACGAGACTTGATATTTCGAATCTAGGTAGGATTTCAGCTTGTGTTGAGGTGAGGTTATCTCTTTTGGAGCAGATCAAGACTCACACCAATATGATGATGTGAAGTTATGAAAAATCAGGGAAAAAGATGATGAATGGTGAAGCCAATGAGGGTATAATTGATGGTGACGTGGTCTTGAGGTTCAAAGGAAGAGTATGTGCTCCTCGTGTTGGATATTTGACGAGATTGATTATGGAGGAGGCTCACAGTTCTAGGTATTTGATTCATCCAGGTACTACAAGGATGTACCTTGACTTGAAGCAGCATTATTGGTGGGGTGGGATGAAGAGAGACATTGTTGAGTTTATGTCTCGATGTCAGAATTTTCTGCAAATCAAGTGTGAGCACCAATGACCCGGTGGTTTGTCTCAGAGGATGCCCATTCCCGAGTGGAAGTGGAAGAGAATTTCTATGGATTTTGTTATTGGGTTGCTCAAGAATTTGGTCAAGTTTGATGCTATTTGGGTCATTGTTGATAGATTGACCAAGTTCGCGCATTTCATTTCGATCTAGACGACTTAGAATTCTGAGAAGTTATATAAGATTTATATTCGTGAGATATTGTCTTTCTGGTGTCCTTATTTCTATCATTTTAGACTGGGGTACTTAGTTTACCTCCCATTTCTGGCAGACTGTGCAAAAAGAGTTGGGTACTCACTTGTATCTCGATACAACATTTCACCCTCAAACGGATGGTCAGTGTGAGCGGACCATTTAGGTTTTGGAGGATATGTTATGAGCCTGTGTGATTAATTTTGGTGGTCATTGGGACAAATTCTTACCATTGGCAGAGTTTCGTACAACAACAGATATCACTCTAGCATTAATATGGCGCCATTTGTGGCTTTGTATGGTAGGAGGTGTCGTTATCTGATTGGGTGGTTGAATGTTTTCGAGGTTCGGCCATGGGGTATCGATTTATTGAGAGATTCTGTAGAGAAGGTGAAGGTGATCTAGGATAAGCTCTTGGCAGCTTAGAGTAGACAAAAGGTGTATCCAAACTACAAAGTCCAAGATATTGAGTTTATAGTTTGTGACATGGTTCTATTGAAGGTCTCTCCTATGAAGGGCGTGATGAGATTCGGCAAGAGAGGAAAGTCAAGTTGGATGTATATTGGACCTTTTGAGATTTTTCAGAGGGTTGAAAAGGTGGCAGATGAGTTGGCTTTGCCACCAGGTCTTTCAGGTGTCCATTCGGTCGTCCATGTGTCTATGCTGAAGAAGCACCATGCCGACAATTCTTAAACTATCTAGTAGAAATATGTATCAGAATTTGGAGTTCGATGGGGAGCCTGTAGCTATTTTGTAGAGGCAGGTGAGGAAGTTGAGGTCTAATAGGATAGCTTATGTGAAGGTGCAATGGAAGTATCATCCTGTTGAGGAGGTGACTTGGGAGATAGAGTCCGATATGCAGAGCATATACCCTGACTTGTGTACTACTTCCGGTATGTTTCCCTTTTTCATTTCTCCCCGTTCGAGGACAAACGTTTATTTAATTGGTATCTAATACAACGACCCTTCCAGGCATTTTAGAAAAAATAACCCTTATTTGACTATTTTACTCTTTCCATAGACTCTATGTGGGGTTTGTGATGCGCGACGATGGGTGGTACAGATCCCGAGGTTCATTTACGCGAGTTTTGGAAGAAAAACCCAAATTTAGAATCTCGAAGTTGATTAGTATGACTCATAATTGACTTTTGAGTATATGGATTTGTTTTTGGGTTTCGTTGCTTCTGGTAGTTCCTGAGGATCATTGATGACTTAGTCAAGTCATCGGTTTTATTCCCGAGGCAATTGGATATACTTTGTAGCCTTATTTGTGAAATCATTAAATTTGGTTGTTTTGGGCAATTCTTTAGAAAAGCATGTCATAGATTGGTTATATGAGAAATCTGAGGGCGCGAGCGAGTTTGTAGCATTGTTTATCTTGGGAGAGCATGTCTGATTTGTGTTCGAGGGGTCTCGAGAGTGTTGCGGATGTTTGGTGGGAGTTTTAGAGGATTTTGTAGTTGATAGTGTCTGGTGTTCGCACCAGCGGCTGGTCTTCCGCGGTTATTGTTCCGCTTCTGCGCTAAGGTGAGGTTAATATGAATTAGTTTACCTTGATATTGTGAATAATGATTGAGTTATATTAGATGATCACGTTGTAGTGCTTAATTTGAAGAAGGAAACACTTCTCAATTTGGGGAAAAACCTAGGGTTTATAAATTAGGGCTTTTCCTAAGTCATGCAATTGAAGGTCCAATTGAGCGTAGGTTTCTAATTAACTTAGGGATATGATTAGCCAGTATATGTTTATGCTAATCGATAGTAAAATTTGGATTTTGACACCGTGGTCCTGGGGTTGGTTTTGGAGGTCTTGGATATGTTTAAAGGACAAAGTCCTTGTATTGTGTAATAGCTTAATATTAACGTATAATCGATGCATTTTAGACTACGAATGTTATGCGGCACTCCAGAAGGGCAAGACTATCACTGAGGGTTGATTGTTCGTGGCGCCTGCTCGACATTGAGGTAGGCTACGGTTTCTTCTTATTAGACTTCGATAGAAGTACGTAATTAGTTATAAATGTTGAGGGGTATTTGGCGTGTTTGGGGGTCCCACCCAAGCAGTTGTGATGAACGTTTGGGTGGGTACCATTGTTGAAATGTGATGATAGGTGATTTAGGGAATCAACCTTAAGCTGATTTCGACTGTTATTGATTGGGCATGTCGCCATTATGTGGGCTTGTCACCATATTTTCCATTGTTGTGTTTATTCATCACACATGCTTCAATATGATTTCCTCATTGTACTTGGATTATGTGTTATTAATTTTCTGAAAGCATGTGATATTCATCTCTTATATACTTGGTTGCATCTCATTACATCTGATTTCTTGCCTTGTATTATCATTTGCATTCATACACTCATGGTTATAATGATATTGATATGGGAGTGGTATAAAAATATTGTGGGTCCAAGAGATCGGGAAAGTAAGAATACTTATGAGATTATTAGCAACATTGAGATGATGATGATACGCGGGGGAACAGGTTGCATGCCTGCAACAATTATTATTCTGCCAAGACCTGGGCTCCGCTGAGAAATTCTGGAGGAGTATATAGACTTTGTGGATCCCTCATAGGTGTGCAGTTCATAAAATTTGAATGCCTATATACTGGAGATGAAAGGTATATGGCATATGCATTTCATACATATCATACATACATAATTTATTATCTGTTTATGGATTAAGTATTGGACTGATTATTGATGACTTGGCTAAATTATTGGATCAAGAAGGGTTGTTTATTGATCATTGATACATGAGATATTGTCATTGAACTCATCTAAAATTGGGGTAATTTACACGATTATGAAACCTTATATGAACAAGTGAATTGTTGATTCAATGAACTTATTATGTGGACAATGTGACTTATCCAGGATATTGAACTACTTAGTATAGGATTAATTGGTGTCAACTTGATATTTATCTTTATTTTGCGTATCTTCTGTCATTGTCAGTCTATGATGCCCACAGCGGTACGTTGTGTACTCATACTACACTTGATATATACTTTTTGGATGTAGATACAACTTCTTCTACCAGTTCGGGACATCGAGTTTGAGTCTGAGCTGGTTGATTATCAGTATTCAGGGTGAGGATACTATCTTTCAGCATGCCTTGGATGCTACTATCTCTTCCCTAGTCTTTTATCTTGATTTCGAGAGACATGTTCAGACAGTTGCTTCATTTAGCTTATGTTATCTTTGTTTCAGACTTGTACTCAGTCTAGTGCTCTTGTATTATTGACCAAATTTTGAGGGTTGTATAACTTACTATCATATTTCTTTCCGCATTTTATATTATGATCAGACATCTTATTTAAGTATGTTGCTAATTTCACATTTATTTCTTATATCATGTTAAAGATATAGGAGTGGTTTGCTTACTGGTGGGAAAAATATAGGTACCACCATGATTCCTAAAATGGGTCGTGACATTTACAACCCCAAATCCGGTGTCATAAGTAAGAGCCTCTAAAACATAAATACAAAATCTGAAAAATATCTCAATACAAATGTTTTGGAATAGTAAAGGCACAAAAAAACAAGGATAGAATGGAGACTAGTGCTGCGAATTAGCCAGAAAGCTCACCCTGAAACCTCCAACAAGCAACTTCTGAAATCAAGCATCTCCATGTGCTCCATTGGTATACAGATCTAAATCTACGAACAAAAAGATGCAGCAAGTGTAGCATGAACAAAGGGATCAACATTATTACACCCCTTTGTTCTATGCGCGATCGAGATTATAGTTACTCAATTTGAGTTCCAACAACCCAAAACCCTTCCCGAGGGTCACCTATGACTTAAATGGATGTTAAAAAGATATACGAAAGGTTAGAGGTCAATTGGATTAAAGGAAACATATTTCGACAAAGATTGGATGATACGCTAAATGTTTCACATCGTGGAAGCCAATTCACCTCGCGGATCAGGAAACAGATTGAGGCCCCCATTTCACCACCACACTGCCACCATCTGCGATGGAAAATGCGGCCACAGATGGGGATCTGCATCGCAGATCCTCCACAGAAGCAAGGTGGTGGGAGGTGTTATTTAAGGCTAAGATCGAGGGTTCATTTGTGTTATGTATTTTCAACCTAGACAACCCTAGAATGCTCCCAAATACTCTCCAAAAGCCTTCCTATCATTGAAGAACATTTCCTTGAGCATATGAAGTGAATTCTTCCTTTGGAGATCAAGATTCACTTAGTAATCCCTTTAGTTGATGGTTGAAGGTGAAGACTTCTTGAAGCTTGGAAGAGGAGTTGTTGTGAAGGGTGTCTTAGCTACTCAAGGTAAAGTTTTTCTACCATTAAATGTTCTCTAGATTCTCTTAACATAGCTAGTTGAATTGTTAGAGATAACTTGTGCGATTAAGTTAAACTCCAAGGAAGAGTTGTTGTAATTCTTAGATTGTTCTTGGTTAGATCTTGAGGTGTATATGACTAGAGATTGTAAGGTGTGATAGTTGCGAATTTTGGAGTGTGTGGTTGTGATCTTGTTGATGTTGTTGTTGATAAAGGGGAATTGATAGTATTTTTATTTCCATGACAACAAAACATGAGAAGTGTGCCTTTTAAGTGTTCAAAAAAATGTCATAGTGATTCAATTCTAAGTTTATTGATCCTATCTTAATCTGAACCATCTATATTGTGTAGATAATCATTCGTAGAGCTTATGTGGGTTTGTGGAACATTGTTAGCTAAGTGACACAGGTATGTAAGGCTAACCTTTCTTTCAAAAGTATGAATCCGAGAAACGTATATCGATTTCCAAAAGAATCACTAAACAAAGTGTACTAACTCCATGTCTAGCTATCCCCCAATAATTGAAACTCAATCGGGAGATGTTTCGGCTTATATTCCTACTAATGTAATTTCCATTACTGATGGACATATCTTCTTATCCACCGACCTATTCAATTTTGGAATAAGACCTGCTATTAATGTGGGTGTCTTCATTTCTAGAGTGGGGTCCGTAGCTCAAATAAAATCCATGAAACAAGTAGCTGATAAATTAAAATTAGAACTAGCACAATTCGCAGAATTAGAAGCCTTTGCACAATTTTCTTTTGATCTCGATAAAGCTACTTAAAATCAATTGGCAAGAGGTCAACGATTACGTGAATTGCTTAAACAATTCCAATTAGCTCCTCTCATGGTAGAAAAGCAGATAATGACTATTTATACAGAACAAATGACTATCTTGATTCATTAGAAGTTGGACATGTAAGGAAATTTCTTGTTGAGCTACGTACTTACTTAAAAACTAATAAACCTCAGTTCCAAGAAATCATATCTTCTACCAAGACATTTATTGAGGAAGAAGAAGCCCTTTTGAAAGAAGCTACTCAGGAACAAATGCACCATTTTATACTTTAGGAACAAGCATAAAGAAATATTGATCACGTTTGTCTTAATCTTGATAAAAAAAAAGGAATTAAGCGTCTTGGATTTAAATATTCAAATAGTCGTTCTTGCTATGGAAATCTAAAAAAAATATATGGAAATAAATTGCATCCAATAGGATTTGAACCTATACCAAAGGTTTAGAAGACCTCTGTCCTATCCACTGGACAATGGACACTCTTCATTTTGATTTTTTTGATTTTTGTTCAAAAAACAACATAAAGAATTGAATGTGAAAGAATTTTTGGAATTGTGTATTCAATGATGTACTAATAATAATAAAATAAATTTGATTAATGAATAGATTCAAACAGTTAGAATAAATAGATATAGAGCGGGTAGCGGGAATTGAACTCGCATCGTTAGCTTGGAAGGGTAGGGGTTATAGTCGACGTCGATTCATTATTTTTAACTTCTCTAATTCAAAATCGAACATGAAACTTTGGTTTCATTCGGATCCTTTATGGAGATTAGTCAATTTATAGATCTAAGATGTGAACAAAATTCAAAAAAAAAAATTCTACCCATAACATCTATGTCAGCTTTTGGTCTGAATACAGATAAAATGAATAGTTTTGTAGATGATCCTTCTAGAAGAGGGGGATTCTAACAACCTTTCTAGTTATTTCATTCTCTATTTCTATTTAATAGGATTCTGAGAAAAAAAGATTTTGTTTCCACCGAGCTAAAATAATATGTTGATGTCTCTAGTAAACCAAAGTCATCGTTTAATAGATATCTTATTCACTTTCTTCTTTACAAATAAGAAATTGAAGATTTAGTTACCATTAGAAATCAAGTTTCTATCTTCATCCATGGATTCATATTTATTCATTTGGAAGTATTGATCCAATTCAAAAATTATATTTCGCAATTTCATAATCCAATTTTTCAAAGTCTAAGTGACCTTTGGATACAAATCAAGAGAATGTGTATTTGTTCTCGAATTTGTCATTGAGAGGAAAAGGATTTAATTCTTTTAAGAAATAAAGTTTTTGATCGGAATACGAATTAAACCGAAGGACCCTTTAACTATTTAAGGGATAATAGAATGAATCACACTTTTACCACTAAACTATACCCGCTATAATCCGATTATTGTATACAAATGCAACTTTTGTCGAACAGGGGAATTGGATTAATCAAGATAGGATAAGACAGGGTCGTTAAAATCACTAAAATCATAACATAAAAATGCATTGTGGAATACTCGAAAGCTTCTTTTTTTAGTCCAGCAAGTAAGGTGGTAAATATAAAATAAAAAAGCAGAAAGTGAAATGAGAATTTTTTTTATCGAATTTTCTATTTCATATATTTTATTTTACTTTTATAAAAAATTTCTAAAAATGAGAATCTTTCTTGTTGCTTGAATATTAACTATTCGATTAAAATAAAATATTACAACTATAACAGTCATTTTGGTTTTCAAATTTGTTGGAACAAAAGAGGCCTGGTTGGGTACTGACCAGATCAGGCCATGAGAATAAGAGGGTCCTTTCAAACAAAATCAAGACAAAGAAAAGAGGTATTCTTTATTTTTCTTGATATTCTTGGCTCTTCTGAGGCCTTCCTTTACTTTAGATAAAGAGATAAAAAAAAATCATGATAAAAGTTGTACATCTCTATATAATATAGAAAGAAGAAAAGAGAGAAAGAAAGATTCTTTCCTTTATCTTATGTGTTATCTCATGTAGTAATTATCTTTTTCAATTGGGAGAGATGGCTAAGTGGACTAAAGAGGCAGATTGCTAATCTGTTGTACGAGTTAATCGTACCGAGGGTTCGAATCCCTCTCTTTCCGTTCATGACTTGATTTTTTAAAAAAAAATTGAAATTCTTTGTTCTTATTCTTAGTTAAATGTGTGAAATAGACCAAATCCTAAGAAAATTGGAAAATCAAGCAAGGAAAACCTTTTTTATTTTATTCTTCACGTCCAAGAATATGCCCGGGATCATTAAATAGGAATTCAAAGATGAAGAGAGAAACAAAAAATATCACTATTATGTAAACATAGAGTTTGAGAGTAAGCATTACACAATCTCCAAGATGATTTTTTTGAAAAAAAGAGAATAGATCATTCATTTTTCTACCGCATATCCTAGTTTGACACCAAGCAATGAAGCTCTTTCTCTAAAATAATTTTCATAAATTATTTTTTAATAAGAGTTTGTCATTAACCAAATTTTTTATATACACAAGAGGAGCCTAATAAGGTCTTTCACTGGAAAGGAAAGCGTCAAAAAATAAGGAAATAAGTTAAGCCGGATTTCTTGTGACAATCCAAGAATTTCAATAATTTAATCGAGGTTTCAAACGGTAAAGCTTGTCTGATTTTATTTTTTCTCGAATAAATCATGAATTTTCTAGGATATTATTAAGGATTTCATCAAAAACTTACATCAGCTTCTCAAACAAAGGCTAAGAGAAAAAAAGAACAGAGGTATGACTGGCCTAAAAACTACTCAAATAAATGGTCGAATTAAGACAGATACCGATCAACTAAAGGTATTAAGCATAACAGACTTTTTGTTCTTGGAGATAATTACATTTTGATTGAGTTATTGATATAAGGAAAAGGTAAGTAAGTAAGGTAAATAAAAAAAACCCTTCTTTTTCTTTGAATTCACCCAATCAAAAATCCTCCTTTTCTCAAAGGAGAATAGAAAAAATTATATTTTCATACAATATCTTAATTGAATTATATGTAATGATCAATAAATTAAGTTGAATTTTATATATACACATACCAAAAACATAGCAAAATCCTTGTACCAATATAATCTATTCTATAGATATTAGGACTAGAGTTGACAAACAAACAAAACCAACAATATATTTTATTAGTATCGAGTATAAATCCAAATGGTGCGTGACCAAGTGGTAAGGAAACGGGTTTTGGTCCCGCTATTCGGAGGATTGAATCCTTCCGTCCCAGAACATATATATATTCTATGAGAATATTGATTGTTTTTAACAATGTTCTGTTTAAAATCAAAATGTTAGCTGAAATGTGATTGTTGTTTCTTATTTGTTTCTTCGACGAATTGTTTTTATTTTTTAAATTGAATCGAGATGTGAAAGAATCCATATTCCCTATCTCGTACTCTCTACCTCCTAAATTAGCCTAATTAGATTCATTTTTTTGTGTGGATTTCTTGACTTTTGCCAAGAGGGTTTTTTGGTACTAATTTAATTCACTAAGTCTCTTAATTCTTAATCAATGAGTTAGGATAAAATATAAAAAAAAGAGCAAAAACTTGACTTAATCTGGACTTGTTTGGCTTTGTGTCTAGACAACTCGCATTTCGTAAAAATAAAAAAGACTAGGACACCCCCTCTCTTTTTTTATGTTGCATTAGTCCCATAGAATGGGGTAGATAGAAGTTAATCAGTAATGGAAAGGCGTTCATTTAAGTATCTATAAACAGTGACAATTGCTCAGTCTATTTGATCAAATTGATAGATACGAAACCCTCTCTATTTTTTAGATTTTAAAAATCATATGAAAAAAAGAGAATAAGAATTAAAATCTCACCTTACATTAATTTTTTTTATCCATCTCATAAAAAAATTAAATTTGTTGTTTGGTGTATTTATCTATTTTAAATCATTGAAATCCTTGATGATTCAATTAAAAAAATACTTATCTTTATTCCTAAGATGATCAAAAGTTATTTTTTAACTATCAAAGTTTCTTCAAATAATGATGTTGAAAAGGGAACTTTCGAAATTTCGAAAGATAAATAGTTTTAATTATTCTTTAGAAGCTGAATCTTTGCTATTTGAAGAAGTATGAAATATGCCAATTGGCAGTATATGTATGTCCTAGAGATAATATGTATTAGGACAACTGTACTTTATACACATTCGTATTATTATTAATGGAGATTAATATTTTGGCATTTGCAATTATTGAATTATTAGTTATTGTTTATAATATTCTATAATATGCATCCTTAGAGGTTACGTTGTTATTAATAGTGTGAGATATTAATAATGTAACGTAACTCTTAAACTAGCCTCGGCTAATGATCATCGAGAATGGGACATCGATGATATTTGATAAGTCGACATGTGGTATGCATCACATCCTTAGATGATGTACTATGTCTCACATGCTATGAATAATGGCTACTCGTGATGGACACATAGATACTTTTGAAGTATTGGTATACCCTGCTGATATACTATTTGTTATACATGTCTAAAGTATGATCAGCGTATGGAAGATAGAAGTCCTTAGACTTGAGGTCAATACACACCTTGTCTACATAGTAATATACTTTTATCCTGTCCTAAGCTCAAATGCCTAATAGGTTGAGATACGGCTTGTATTTGGTACATTACTATGTGAATTAAAGGTGGTAGTTGAACCAAGATTAGGATTCATTCCTCGAATGTATATTCGATAGAACATTCAGTTTCTCATTGATATTGGGTTGACTAAGTCATTGGCCAACGCAATAGACATATCTAGAATATGGTCTTGTTGTCAACCAATATAGATGAGATATAATGATTAGGCCATTTGGATAGACACTTGGCAAATCCTAATCTTGATCGAGTGTATCGTGAATGAAAGGATTTTATCTTACCACATAGAGGTTAAGTTTACTGGATTCATGTAAACATACTTCACATATTGAGTTCGTCTTGTGGTGCCGTCTAGGAGTTCCGCGTAGACCTTAATTTGATAAGTGTCAATATGAGAAGGCCTATAGGATCACACTATGTCGATTGTCCTTTTGACCTAAGGATGTATTGAGAGAGTATTAAATATTCGATTTAGAATCGAGATATTTAAATGAATGATGATTGTTTTAATTAAGTCAAAATTGGATTTTGGATTTAATTAAGAATGTGTTGGGAAAACAAATGAGGCGGTCTAGGGCCATGTCAGTGCCGCGGGGCCCACACCGTAGGGCCACGGCACTACCGGCGTGGTGACCTAATCCACCTCGAGTTTTGGGCCAGGCCCAAGTTCAAACCTTAATCCGGTTTGACCTAATTTTTCACCTATAAATACAGACCTACACTTCATTATTCATTACGCTTGATTTTCATATCATTATTCTAAGTCTTAGAGACTCAGAATCAAAACACTCTCTCGAACCTCTGTCGGATTTTCTAGCTTTCCAAAGGAGGAATACATTGAAGCTTGGAGCTTGCAACCTAAAGGGCATTCGCATGCGCACCCACAGTTGATAAAGATTTCAGATATTGTAAACATGTAAGTACCATTCAAGTCTTATGTTTACAATTTAACACTATTCTATAGTCAAACAGTGCTACGTTTGTTGGGTTTGAAACAAATTTTCAATATCCGTTGCGTACAACAACCAAACAAAATCCCTACAATGGTATCAGAGTCAGGGTTGTTTTGTATGATTATAAGGTAATTAGTTAATAATAATATGGGTTAGAATTTGTTTAAATCTGAAATTTATGTCGTTTAAAGCTTAAAAACCTAATATCTTAAAAGTACAACATCCTAAACTCCCAAACTATTAAACAATGATATAATCGAGGAAGTCATTCCGATCTAACTATTCTAAGTCGATGTGCATAACCGGTTCATTGCGAACATGGTGCACTAAAGCGAAGAACGAGAAGGGATTGGATGAAGGTCGATGAACGTATTATTTGATAGTGAAGGGTTACGAAGATGAATCTGCAAATCTAACCCTGAACCAGTTTTAGGGTTTCGAAAATGCAGATTTTGTGATTCAGAGATGGAGGCGTCGTGACTCCATGATGGAGCACCGCGGCGCCACCTAGGGTTTTTAGAGCCAGCGGCGCGGCTCAATGGTGGAGCGTCGCGACGGTGTTCATCTGAAAGTAAAAAAAAATGAACAGTAACCGGAACAGAGTTCCGGCGTAAACAGTGGCGGCGGTCATTGTTCCGGCGGGGCATCGTCGGTCACTGTTGAGTCATAAAAAATTTGGAACAGTGAACAATAACTGGAACACTGTTCCGGCGTAAACAGTGGCAGTGAGGCAGTGGCGGTAACTATTCAATCGAAAAAAATAATTGAATCAAAAATTGAAGTTTTAAATGTTTCAAATTCTGATTCTGAAGTTTAAGAGTTTCAGAATCCGAAATTAAAACTTTTTCAAATAAACAGATTTGGTTCCTTGGGCCAATTTGTAATTGAAATAAGTTTTTGAAAAAACAGTTTTGGTCTTTTGGGCCAAATTTGTAATTAATTTAAATTCTGGAAATTACAGACAGGTCTCTGAAATCTGAAAATATTTTTTGAAAATTGAAATTGGATTTTATGAATTTAAAGGGGTTCAAAATTGAAATTTTAAATTCTTGAGGGACTAAACTGTAAATTTTGAAAATCTAAAATTTACAGAAATATCCTGAAAATCAGTTTTTAAAATCAAAAAATATTTAAAGGGACTGTTTGGATTAGACTTAAATTTTAGAGTTTCGACAAGTTAACTCATGATTATTATTAATTGTATATTATTGAATAATATACTAACTGTATGCTAAGTGGTTAAATGCGTACATTTAATTAATAGGATAATGTCCGTTATAACTGTCTGGGTTGGCGGTACCCAGTAATTGATCAAACCATCTTATATCATGCATATTGGCTTGATGGTTCCCAACTAAATGTGTTTTTAAAAATTGCATGATTAAATGTCGTATTGGATATGACGTAAAATTTTATTGATCTTGGTTAAAATTCCGAAACTAAAATGTTCCCCAAATTTTTAAATACAAGTCTAAATTAAAACGCGTCGTCCATTATAATTGCTAAAGTGCAAAATCTTTTTTGGTGATACGAGTATTTATGACAAAGCATTTGTTCTAAGTCTACGAGGACCCAGACTCTTTCATAGATGTATTTTAAATGTAAAGGTAAATGATAAACTTTTGTAGATATTTACACCAAAGTGTTTGCTCACAAAGGCCAAATTTACATAGATACATAAACGCAGTCGTGTAATGGGGTTGACTTGCTTAGACAAATCTTGGCGCCAAAGTGTCAGACTAATCTAAGGATGCAAGATTAAATATAATATTTGATCAACCAAGAGTTGCAAATAAGTTTTGCAATTGGTTTAGAACCTACCAAGATGTGTTATTGAAGTTATCAGCCAAAGAAAATGCAGAGATAGCATAGGCTTGGATCTTGGCCCATTATGACCTCAATTAATATAGGTCTGCATTCTACCATGGGGTCGTAGAAGTATGTTAAAATAGTGGGAGCTAACTAAACAAAAGACCATGTTAATTAGTCAAATGAATGTGCTAATAGGAAATAAATTTTGAGTTTGATTTCCAGTCTATCTAATTTTTCAGATTATCAAAGATGTCGAGCTTATCATTGAAAATGTTGATTGTAATGAACAAACTTACTGGACCTAACTACCTTGACTGGCTAAGAAATTTATGAATAGTGTTGAGACAAGAGAAGTTAGAATACGTGTTGGACACGGTGTTCCCAATAGTCCCTGCGATAAACTCTGCTGAATATGCTCTTTTGATAAAGATTCTTACCAAAAACACCAATATGATGTCACTTCAGCACAATGCGTGATGTTGTCTTCCATGTATATGAAACTTCGGAGACAACATGAGAACATGGTCCCAATGAGATGCTCGAATACTTGAAGAGTCTCTATGACTCACTATCCCAGACTATGGAATATGAGTTACTGATAGAACTTTTTAAGTGTAAGCTCAATAAAGGGGGCCAGGTCTGGCAACATGTGTTGAAGATGATAGGGCTGATAGACAGACTTGCTTCAATTGGAACGAAGCTGCAAAAGAATGTCGCTACAACCTTCATCTTGAACTCTCTCCCTCATTCCTTTGAAAACTTCATAGTGAATTACAATATGAATGGAACGAAGGCTAGTCTGCCAGAGCTACACAACATGCTCAAGACCTTTGAGTCTTCCACTTCCAAAGGCAAAGTTGTGCTTATGGTGGGCTCTTCTAGCAGCCAAACCGGAAGGCAAGGACTGGCAGAAGAAGGGCAAAAACTGGAACAACTTCATAAATATATCTTCGGTATGGAAATCGAAAGAATCTAATTCGAGCAAGTTTCTTGGAATTGATCAAACTTTTTTGATCCAAAGTGTTTCACGCGGGAATCCATCATTTGTAGGATTCTTTCATAGAAATAAATAAAAAAGGTATGTTGCTGTCATTTTAAAAGGATTAAAAAGCACTGAAGTAATGTTTAAACCCAATGATTTAAAATAAAGTTAAAGGATCCCAGAACAAGAAAACACCTTTTAAATTTTCTTAATAATTGGATCAGATTGAGGAATCTAAATCGATTTTAAATGAGACAAACAAAAAAGGAGAAAAGACCTCTCAATAAATGAAATTGTTGAAAGATTTTTCTTTGAACTATTTGAAAGTTATTTAACTTGAGTTATGAGAGTACGGATGGTTTCGTTTTCATTTTCAGAAAACAAGATTTAATTGATTTGATCATTTTATGAATCGAGTTGTCATTTCTTAGATAGAATTCCATACAGAGACCAAACCTCGAATCAATATTTTTTCTCGAGTCGTAAGAGGAGAAATCTTTCTATACATTTCTAGGAGGGGTGTTGTTCATCTACATCTATGCCAATGAGCCGTCTATCAAATAGTTGCAATTGTCGATCCCGAAGAAAAGGAAAAGATCTTCGTAAAGTGGGTTTTTATGATCCGATAAAGAATCAAACTTATTTAAATGTTTCTGCTATTTTATATTTCCTTGAAAAAGGGGCTCAACCTACAGGAACTGTTCATGATATTTTAAAGAAGGCAGAGGTTTTTAAGGAACTTCGTCCTAATCAACCGAAATTAAATTAAGAAAACACAAATAAGGGGGTAGTTATTTGTATATAACCTTGTATGACTTTTCTCTTCTATTTTTTGTATTTCATCCCTTTCCTTTTCTATTTGTATTTATTTATCATTGCTTCCATTGAATTTCGTGTTCTAAAACGACAAAACTTCTTATTTTATTGATCTTCGAAATCTAAAATTCGGGCATTTCCTTAAATTGGGTGGTTTTTGGAACTCTACTAAAACGAAAAAAGAAATCAAGTTTCCTTATCTCACTTAACTTGATTGAATCCATTAAAATTGTAGTTTTGCTTTCCACTTGTTCTTTATTAATTCTCCCATCTATATTTTTTTGTATCTATTTTATTTGGATTATATTTGTAGTGTCAATTCAATACAAGTCTTTTTTTAAATATTTTTTATTGTTTTCAATTGAATTGTTTTTTCAATATTTATATTGACAACAGTGTATCAAACAAATATAATTCATTGTGATAAATGAAGTGTATCTATTTAGTTTTATTTTATGTTTTAAATTAATTAGAAAGTGTGAATGTATTTTTTAGATTTCTTCTTTCAATGGTTTTTTGTTGTCTTGTCTAATCTCTTTATTTCGTTTTCTTCGGATTGGATCTACACAATTTTTTCAATTTTTTCTTTGGGTTGCTAACTCAACTATAGAGTACTCGGCTTTTAAGTGCGGCTAGTGTCTTTTACACATGCGGATGAAGTGAGGGATTCATCCATATTCTCGGTAATGTTTGGACGACCACGACTGATCCTGAAAGGGAATGAATGGTAAAAATTGTAGGGAATTATTGGGTTCGTAAATCAAATAGTAAGCACAACGGAAGTTTAAAAATTTCTTACCCAACAACAATCCTGGCATGGCTTATACGATAATCATGATGTATGTTCAAAACATGATAAAAGAAAATGTACAGGTTTGCGTATGCGGGATTCAACACTAAGGTATCCACGCGATTTGTTTCCTCGATTGGAAGATCTAACTCCAATGTATTTCCTATTTAAGAAAGCTAGGAAATCTTGCTTGATGAACTGAGAAGTTATTTTCTGTCTTCATAATTATGGGGTATGTGTTGTATATCTAGGAGTTCAGAACAAAACCTAAACATATATAAAATAGGAAAATATGGGCTCATGTTAATGTTGAATGGACCAGCCTAGCTGGTCCACTTCACACGCCCAAAGTGGACGGCCAAAATCCCATTTTGGGCCAGTAATTTCTGGCCCAATTGCTTCCCTATATTTGTCCGAGTACCCATATAATATATCCAACACATTTAATTAAATTCGAAATCCAATTCGACTTAATTAAATAATTTCTATCAAATAGAAATATTCCATAATTATTATAAATTAAATATCTCGATTCTCAATCGAATATTTAATATTGTATCAATACACTCTTAGATCGAACAAACAATCACATATAATGTGACCTTATAGACCTTCACATATCGACATTACTCTAATTAAGGTCCATACGAAACTCCTAGATTGCGTCGTATGACGAACTCAATATGTGAAGTATGTTTACATGAATCCAGCAAACTTAACCTTTATGTGGAACTATAAATTCATTTCATTCGCGACACACTCGATTAAGCTTAGGATTTGCCAAGTGTCTATCCAAATGGCTTAATCACTTTATCTCACCATTATTAGTTGACAACTAGACCATATTATAAATATGTCTCTTGCACTGGCCAGTGACTTTAGTCAACCTAATAACATTGAGAAGTTGAGTGCTCTCTCGAATTTCCAATCGAGGAATGAATCCTATTCTTGGCTCAACTACCACCTTGATTTACATCCTGATGCACCCAACACAAGCCGTATCTTTTCCAGAAGGAGTTTAAGCTTAGAACTTGGTCAAAGTACATCATTCTGTAAACAAGGTGCGTATTGAGCTCAAGTCAAAGGACCTTTATATTCCACACACCGATAATACTATAGACATGTATAACAAATAGTTTATCGGCAGGGTATACCAATACTTCTCCAAAGTATCCATGTGTCCATCACGAGTAACCATTTCTCGTAGCTGTGAGACATGCTACATTCTCCAAGAATGTGATGCAGACCACATGTCGACTTATAGCATATCATCAATATCCCATTCTCGATGATCATTAGTCGAGGGTATTTTCAGAGTTACGTTCTATCATTAATATCTTACTCTATTAATGACAACGTAAGCTCAAGGGATGCACATATATGAATAATTGCAAATAATCAAACAATAACTCAATAATTGCAAATGCCATAAGTATTAATCTCATTAATAATACGAATGTGTTCAATTACATTTTTGTCCCTAATGTAGATTGTCTCTAGGACGTACATACTTTCGATAGCATGTCGTATCAACGTAAAGTTCTAAAAAATTCATTATTCCTAGATGGGTATAAAACAGTGTTAGAATTCTTGGAACGGAACAAAATAAAGTTGGGTCGAATGAATAAATGGATAGGGTTGCGGTTTCAATAAAATTAATGGGAAAGAAAAATCAATGAGCTTTTTTTCTTAATTTGAATGGTTCCCGATCTAATTAGACGTGAAAATTTATTAGTGCCTGATGCGGGAAGGGTTTCTTGTCCCATGAGTGGATTCTCAATTTTTTTAATGAATCCTAACTATTACCATTTTCTATTATGGAGATGTGTGTAGAAGAAATAGTATATTGATAAAGAAAGTTTTTTCCGAAGTCAAAAGAGCGATTAGGTTGAAAAAATAAAGGATTTGTAACCATCTTATTATCCTATAACACTATAACATAGACCAATTAAATGAAACGAAAAAAAGATATGATATAGAATTTGTTGAGAAGTTTACATGTATCCAAGGTATCTATTCTTACTCAGGGTATCTATTCTTACTATAATACTTTGTTTTAACTTTATCGCACTATGTATCATTTGATAACCCTAAAAATCTTCCATCTTTGGTTCAAATCGAATTTCAAATGGAAGAAATCTAAAGATATTTACATCCAGATAGCTCGCAACAACACAACTTCCTATATCCATTTATATTTAACGAGTATATTTATGCACTTGCTCGTGATTATGATTTAAATAGAAATAGGTTGATTTTGTTGGAACAGATCATTGGTATTGGATGTATCGTTAGGTTGTGCCGAGTCAAATCTGCTCCCTTTTTTTCCGTTGCAGAAAAGAGATCCCTTCCCCTCACTTTTATAACAATCAATTTAGTTTCCTAATTGTGAAAAGTTTAATTACTCGAATGTATCAACATAATTATTTTCTTATTTCTACTAATGATTCTAACAAAAATACATTTTTGGGGTGCAACAAGAGTTTTTTTTCTCAAATGATATCAGAGAGATTTACTTTTATTGTGGAAATTTTATTTTCTATACGATTAATATCTTCTTTATCTCCTTTCAAGGAAAAAAGATTTTCGAATCTCATAATTTACTATCAATTCATTCAACATTTCCTTTTTTTAGAGGATAATTTTTCACATCCAAATTATGTATTAGATATACTAATACCCTACCCCGTTCATATGAAAATCTTGGTTCAAACTCTTCGCTATTGGGTAAAAGATGCCTCTTCTTTACATTTATTACGATTCTTTCTCCACAAATATTGGAATTTGAATAGTTTTATTACTTCAAAGAAGCCCGGTTACTCCTTTTTAAAAAAATCAAATATTCTTCTTCTTTTTCTTATATAATTCTTATGTACATGAATGTGAATCCAATTTCATCTTTCTACAGAACCAATCTTCTCATTTACGATCAACATCTTTTGGAGTCCTTCTTGAACGAATATATTTCTATAAAAAAATAGAACGCCTTGTAGAAGTCTTTGCTAAGGATTTGCAGGTTACCCTATGGTTATTCAAGGACCCTTTCATGCATTATATTAGGTATCAGGGAAAATCAATTCTGGTTTCAAAAGGGACGTTGCTTTTGATGAATAAATGGAGATTTTACCTTGTCAATTTTTGGCAATGTCATTTTTCTCTGTGTTTTCACACAGGAAGGATCCATATAAACCAATTATCCAACCATTCATATGACTTTATGGGCTATCTTTCAAGTGTGCGATTAAATCATTCAATGGTACGTAGTCAAATGTTAGAAAATTCATTTCTAATAAATAATGTAATTAAGAAGTTTGATACCCTTGTTCCAATTATTCCTTTGATTGGATCATTAGCTAAAGAAAATTTTTATACCGTATTAGGGCATCCCATTAGTAAATCGGTTTGGTCCGATTTATCATATTCTAATATTATTGACCGATTTTGGAGTATATGCATAAATCCTTTTCATTATTATAGTGGATCTTCCAAGAAAATGACTTATATCGAATAAAGTGTATACTTTGACTTTATTTTGCTATAACTTTAGCGCGGAAACATATAAGTATTGTACGTACCTTTTTTAAAAGATCTGGCTCGGAATTATTGGAAGAATTCTTAACGCCGGAAGAACAAGTTCTTTCTTTGACCTTCCCACGAGCTTATTCTAGTTTGTGGGGAGTGTATAGAAGTGGTATTTGGATATTTTTTGTATCTATGATCTGGCGAATTATCAATGATTCATTCTAAGATTTTCTAAATGATGAAGAGACCAAAAAATTTCACTATTCTGAAATGTTATAAAGGGTAATCAACTGAGTATTCCAATTTTTAAAGTCTAAAGTCTTTCTAGTTTCTATCATAAAGGAACTAATGTATACATAGGGAAAGCGGTGTACAATGAAAAGTGCAAGCACGACTTGGGGAGGGATCTTTACTTATTTATTTAATTTAAAATTAACAATTTTTTATTTAACAAGGAACTTATCTACTCCATCCTACTAGTTCCGGGTGAGAATCCCTGGCAACCCACTATCATATCAGAATTCTAATTCTCTGTAGAGAAGTCTGTATTTTTCCAATCAACTTCATTAAAAATTTGAATAGATCCACATACACCTTGGTTGACACGAGTATATAAGTCATGTTATATTGTTGAATAACAAGCCTTCTATTTTCTATTTTTATTTCTAGAGAGCTCGTGTGCTTGGGAGTCCCTGATGATTAAATAAACCAAGATTTTACCATGACTGCAATTTTAGAGATACACGAAAGCGAAAGCCTATGGGGTCGCTTCTCTAACTGGATAACTAGCACTGAAAACCATCTTTACATTGGATTGTTTGGTGTTTTGATGATCCATATCTTATTGATGGCAACTTCTGTATTTATTATTGCCTTCATTGTTGCTCCTCTAGTAGACATTGATGGTATTCGTGAATCTGTTTCAGGGTCTCCGTAAAGAGCGATTTCAGGGTGAAACTTGGAGAAACTAGATTTTTTTGATATCTAGTGGATTCGCATAAGCAAGTGGTTGGTGTCTTCTGCAGGCTCGCCTAGGCGATGCCTGGTCCGCAGATGCAAGCCTCAGTGTTATTGCATTTCTCCGCATCTGCAAGGATTATTTTTGCAAACACGCATTTTCTTAAGCGAGTATCTTCTGCCGATACGAAAATGTAGATATTTAATGAGTTCTGCTTTAGTGGATGGTTGGTTCGCCGAAGCGTGTCCGCGGAAGCGGACATTGCTAAATCAGAAAACCATTTTCATTTCCCCACTTTCCCATGTATAACCACACTTTCCCAAAACATTTTCTTAAGCAAAGAGCCTCGGTAGAGGAGGGGTTTTTAATATATTTAGAAAGGATTTCTTGGGAATAAGATTATTTAACTCCCTTTTGATTATTTAAGTTCTATTGTAGTGAGTTTAATGGTGGTAACTTGGTGGAAAATAAGGGGTTTAAATATTGAAACCCTAGATTTTGACAACTTGATTTCTTCAATTAAAGATAGGATTTTTGAGATTATTCTCTTATTGTAATCATATTGTGTTGATGGGAAACAAATATTAAGTTTAATGTTGGGATTTTAAACTAGTTTCCTAAATGGATTGGTAAATGGGTTTTCCCATAAAAGATTTGGGGCTTTTTGGTTAAATTGATGAAATTGATGTAAGCTTGGGTTGATGATTAGTGTTTTAGATCTTGGAAACTTTGGATAAAATGTTTTTGATGTAAATTTACTATTTTTCCCTTTTTGGATTCAGATTCCCTTTTATTTGGGTTACTTTATCTACTTGGGGTTCTTCCCTTTACTTTTGGGTTCGTAAGCTAAGATAGAATATTTATTTGGTAGACTTAACATGTTCGGAGGCCCTACGAAAGGGCAAGGAACTTGCTGGAGAGTTTGTGGTACCTGCTCGGCAATAAGGTAGTCTACGATTTAACTATTTTAGACTCTGATAGAAGTACGTAGTAGTTATAAATATTGAGGGGTATTGGGCTTGTTTGGTGGTCCCACCTTATCGGTTGTGATGAATGCTTGGGTGAATACCAATGTTGAACTGTGTTGATGGGTGATGGGAATCACCCTTAAGCTAATTTCGACTGTTGTTATTTGGGTTTGTCGCCATTGTTGATATTGTGTGCTTAGTCATCACATTGCTTTCTATATGGTAAAATGAGTACATAAAGTTACGTGTTTTTGAGATTCTGTAAGTTGTGATATTCATTCCTTATGCTTGATAGCTTATTGTGATTGTCTGGTCATGTATTCATCACTGTACATCTCGTATAAATACTTAAAAATGATTTGACATTACTGATTGCATTAATTATGTTGTTGCATGGTGTACACATATCAATATCATTCATACATATTATCCTTAGAACTTAAACCATTGAGATATTGATTAAAGGGGCTTGAAAGCCGGTTACTGGTTATGGTACACTGGTACTAGAGTGATGATTGATGATGATATTACAGCCACAAAGCTAGGATACGATGGGAAATTCTGGATGATTATGATACTACAGTTATAAAGATGGAATTCGATGGGTATATAGACCTCATAAGTCCCCTATGGGTCACGTGACAGCTACTGCAGCAGGGTGTGTATACCGGGACATATGGATATTGCATTGCATGCATATCATCTGCATTGTATTTTATTCATATTTCTCGATGTGTAATTATTGCTACGTGTACTCGGTGATGTAAAGTTGTAGACTTTATGATCATGTAACTTTTAAGGAAAGAAAAGAAATAATAGTACCTTGTAACTTATTCTTGATGTAAGACTGAAATATGAGAAGGTATGGTAATAATATAAAGATGGGATCTTTATGACCTTGATTGTTAGAAATGCTAATAAAGATGAGATCTTTATGACTTGGATTGTTAAGAACGATATAGAGATGGGATCTTTATGTGTTCCTTAGTATAAGAACTAAAAGGTTGAACCTTTAATGGTAAACTTGTTTATTTGGATAGAAGATTGAATCTTGATAGTGATTGGAACTTGGGTGATTTTTGTGATTAATTGTTCTTGGAAATTGGATTGATCCTATTAGATTAGTTGTCATAATTAGGCTTGTTCTCTGTGGATTAGGTAGTGTGGTTTACAACTTATGATCCTAAGTATTCGATGTCAAACTGTTATTATGGTCAGAAAGGCCTACTTATCAGAATTACCATCTAGGTCCAGGGAACCATGTATGTATGTGCGTTGTTGTGGTAGTTGTTGACTTGTATGCTAAGTGTATGCAGATTTTCCTCTTTAATCCAAGGGTGTAGGGCGTAGACTCCTACTTAGTATATATAATGAGGACGTTAGTGAACTTATATGTGTCTTGATCATAGACGCTTAAGTGGTAACTAAGTCTAAAGGCTAAAGCTAATTAAAAGGCTAATATAGTACGTCAACCTAATTGTAATATCCGTAGAAGGTATTCTTAAAAAGATGTTGTGTACTAACTGTCAACCTGCTCATTGAATGTGTCAAGTCGGGTAAGTAGTTGAAATGTGAACATGACTTGGACAAAGGGTTAGATCGGTGGGTATCGATAGTAAAGTCCATGTGTGCTATGTGTATTGAAGTGTACTTGATTGCGATTGATCCTTATGTGTATTGAGTGATTTATATGATTTATGAATTCGTATGTGAATAAGGTGATTTATGTGATTGTTTGTACTGTCTAGAATAGGACTTATCTGAGAGTCAACTTGATGTTTATATCTATTATGTAGCTTCCGTCGTTGTCGGCATATAATGCCTATGGGGGTACGTTGTGTACTTATGTTATGCTTGCTACATCTTTTACGTGGATGCAGGTATTCAGTCTATTCAGGTTGCAACTTGGAGCACGAGAAGGTTAAGGCTGACCGTTCATTCTCGGTAGCCTTGGTCTTCATCTATTCAGGTCACCCTTATTCATTTAGGGTGTAGTTATTAATTATTTACGCCCTTTGTACCTTAGAGTCTTTGTACCAGTGATGCCAGGTTCTGGGTAGTAAATAATTGTATTTGGTGAACAATGTAATTATCAAAGAAGTTTGTCATATATTTATAAATATCTTTCATCTACTTTCGCATTTAAAATCATGTATTTTTTATGGCTAATGATAGTGGTTCTCCTACGGGTTAGTGTAGGTGCCCTCACGACATCAATGTCATTTTGGGTCTTGACATCTTCTATGCACCTTGGAACAATGTGTTGGTGGTCTTCTACGCACCTCAGAAATTTCATACTATTTAATTTAGTTTGACCATCTTTGAAGCCTAGAATGTTCCTTTTTCTCTTTAGGATAGCAGCCACCATATTATTCATATATAAAGAAGTGTTTTCTTCTTCATTATAACTAAGTTTTGATTAATATTAATATTATTAACCTTGTGGCTTGTGAGACCCTTGAAGTTCTCATTTGGGTTTCGCCCTTTTTGTTCTATTTTGAACCATGACTCGGTTTCTTCAAGGTAAGATTCCTTGTTTGAGTTCTATCCCTCCTTTTTTTCTTCTTCTTAATTGATTCAACTACTTCTGTTTATTAATAGGGTTTCAAGTATCAAATACTTGAACTTGTGTTCTTCTCTCAAAGAATCAATCCTTCCTTCTTTCTAACTTCTAATTCTAAAACCTTTCGCTATCCGTGTTGTTATCAAGCGCTATCAGAGCAGTTCTATTAAGATTTTGTTCTTGATAATCTTGGAGATTCATTGAACAAAAAGAGCAAAAAAAAATTAAAATAAACAAAACGAAGTGTTGTAGCACTGAATAGTAGCATTTAAAAAAAACAAAAAAAAAGATATTGTTTGTGCTCCAAGAATTTTCTTTCATCTATTTGTTTTCTAATGGTTATGATAGAAAATAAGAAAAGGGGATCATAGATCTTTTAGGATAAGAAACAATCAGTTTTTCTTACTCCTTTGGTCGTGTTTGAAAAAACTTCCATTTTGTTCGAGTGTTGTTTCAACTAAATCCTAATTCTTTCTAAGATTGGTTCTTCACCTTTTTAGTGCCCAAAATTCTTACTACTAAGGGCTTGATACGGTGGGGTTTAGTTATAAATCCACAAGGTATTTCCCTAAAGGTTATTTGCGGAGAAAAGGGCATGAGTGGATGAGAAGAACTGAGGGGAAAAGCCAAAAACATTAAGTGATATATTTTTTTAACATAACTATGTGTTTCACAAGTGCAAGAATATATGATTATGAAGGATTGGCCAAGTTGAGTAGTAGTCATGTGGTACTACCAAAATTGTGCATGTATGCTAGTAAAGAAACTTATCTCCAATGAGAATATTACTTGGAGCATATATTTATTTGTAACAATTATTGGGAGAGAGAGAAATTGGAGTTTGCAACAAGGGGCCTTTGTCTCAGAAATTACGGAAATTAGTCGATGATTATAGTAACCCTCCTTAGGTGAAATTTGATTGACTATGTTTGACTTGGGATGATTTAGAAAAGGAATTGAGGCACATTCATTCTATAACACAGTCCAAAGATGAATTAACTCATATTCGTTCGAATAGGATAGTGAATTATGTAATCTTCCAAGAAGGAAAGTCAAGTTGTGAACAAGAAGAGAGGGCTCTTCATCGTGTGTAGCATGTCCTACACAAATAGTAGTTCCTACTCCTCCAGAAAAAAGAGAAGTTGTTGATGAAAGCATGAGAGAAGAGAATGAGAATGAAAGAAAAGAGAGCTTAAGTGAGAGTAGTTCTTGTTTATCTTCTAACCTCTTAACTCTTTGTCTTTCTAGTGTTCTTAACTTAAAATTACAGGTTTTAGAACAAGCGCCCATGCAGTCTTTGGAATAGCAAAAAAAAGAAATAAAGATTTATATTTTCAAGAAGATTCCACAAAATATCCAAGTGCTACATCATATGTAGACCAAAGTAAAGGATCAGTTAAGGAAACAACTTGTGGTAAAATGGCTAAATCTAATACCTTAGATGCTTTAAAATTCATTGAATATAAAGATACTCTAGGTAAGAGTTTTGATAATTCAATTTCTAAATCAATTGTTTCATCACCTTCGGGTGAGAGCTATTCTCCTTGTTTAGGTCATTCCTTAGTTGACTCTAGTTGTGCAGTTGTTGATGTGAAATATTTGATGTCTAATGTACACTATGCTAGTAGACCTTTAGTCTGGAGCAATGGAAGGGGATATGACTAATTCTTTTTCTCCTTTTTCTTATGAAGTTCTTAAATGTTGTTATTATGATGATGAATGTCATGTGAGATATTCTTTTCCTAAAGGAAAAGTTATGACATTGTGTAATAGTAGTTCATGTGGTTTTGATGTTGATTTAAGTAATAAATCCATGACTACTTGTGCTATTGTGAATCATGAAGCTCTTGTTAAACCGACACTAGTTGAAGAAGATTGTGAAATACTTACTTATTTCAGTTACATGACTTGTAATTTTCAATCTAGTGTTGAAGTTAACAGTGATTGTTATTATGACACACTACCTTTGTTTGATAAAGATGATAATGAATTGCTTGATTCTGGTATTTTTCTCATGTGATAACATTCTTAATCTTGGAGGTGATATGTGTGCTAGCAAAAGTTTTGGCTTGATGCACGTTCAAAATGACAAGCATCTTGCAAGTGAAAATGTTGATACTCTTCCCTATGATGGAAGTTTTTTCTTGAGGGACTGTAGTTCACTTTGTGGAAAGGGATTTAATACTACTTTGAGTGATCTTTGTGTTAATGATGAAGGACTTTCATTGGGATGTCATAGCCAAGAAATGGAACTTGTAGACCATGGTAATCTAGAGAGGCATCCCTCCAGAGAAAAGATGGGACAATTTGAAGGGATTCTCAAAAGAGATGAAAGAAAAACTAATAAGGGAAGTACTACTAGTGTTAATTTCATTGAGTTTCCTAATTCTATCTTTGAGAATTCTTTGTCACTTGTATTCTTCTTTGTGGAAATGTGAAATTAATAACTTTGAAGATTGGTATGATTTATATAGAGGACATAACTTGATAGTTGGTAGAACTAAGTTTGGTATGTATGTAAAATATACTTATATGTTAGGTCTACCTAGGTCATTTACCTTGTATAATGAACTTATGAAGATTGCATTTAGTGCATATATAGGAAATCATATTACTCCAAGTGGTGATTATGTGCATATGATTGGTAAAGGGGTGTCTATAAATGCTAGGCCTAATTGGGTAAAGTGGACTCATGGTCACTACCTTGTCTTTTTACTCCCACTTTTACTTATGAATAGTATATATCACTTACTAATGTATGTACTCTTTATTCTGCAAGGTTTTAATTCGAGGACAATTCTCTTCAAGAAGAGGAGAATGATAGCATCCATGGCAACTCAACATCACTAAAGGACGTGGATAAAGCTTTGGAAGTTCCAAGAAGACCCATGACAAGATCTCAAACAAGGAAATTTCAAGACAAGTCCAATCAAGATATTTTGCTTAAGTCTTACATCTATTTGGAGGCCCAAATTAAAGTTCAAAATGAGACTAATGAGGCCCAAATCAGCCCCAAAAGGAGAAAATCCAGCAGCCCAAAACTTATTTCTAGAATCTATATTTAAGAGTTGTTTTAATCTATGTTGACTTGCATTGGTCTATGTGTGGGTAGCCTTGTATGACAGTAGGGAATATCATTCCTATTTAAGAATTGTTTTAATCTATGTTGAATTGAATTGGTCTAAGTATGGGCAACCTTTTATGCCCCTAGGGAATGTCATTCCTATTCAATTTTATCTTTGACTATCCCCTTTCTTTACTACTATATAAAGGGGTGCTCTGTCCTTTATTGTAACTTATATTTTGAAGAATATATTATATTGAAAGTTGTTTTGAACCTTTATGACATTGCTTTGGGATTTATCGTTCAACCTAACTCATTCATAGTTCTAGATACAAATTGTTGTCTTAAGTTACTCACAAAGCGGTCAAGATCCGAATCTATTGTTTTATTCGTTATATCAAGTAAAAGCATTAGGTCTCTTCTCATAAATCTATATGTTGTTACTTGGATCTTTTCAAGACTTTAGAACTTACATTCTTGAAAATTCTTAGATTGTTCCTTCGAATGTCCCATATATTTATTTTTCTACTTTTTAGATTCTTTTCTATTTTTTCTTCTGCACTTCTAATATTTAATTTTAAATTTGGGATATCCCTGACCTGGTTGTTATTCGGTGGTGGTGGGGATGATAGTGGGTGGTGGGGTTTTGGGTGGGGTGGGGGGTGGGGGTATTTTCTGAAGAACTTTTCTATTAACCAACCGAACATGAAGAATATATTTTTTTAAAAAGCACTTTCCTCCATACCAAACACACTGTATGTTGTGGGTTTTATATGTTTTACCAATGGGTTTACTCATATTTTAAGTGAATAATATGAGTTGACTCACATTGGATCCATTTTAAATGAGTGGAGTATCCAACTCATTTAAAATGGATTGGGTAGGCGGATAACTATAAAATTTACCCATTTTGCCACCCCTAGCCCCATTATTACTTCTTGCACTATACATTTCCACATAATGTTGTAAAGCAATTATAGAATTGGAGATGATGGGTTTGCCCACAAAATTTGTTGGCCTTGTGCAGTTAACTCTACCTTTTTATGTTAATAAAAAGGACTAGGCCTATTCTTGTTACACCCCGTATTTTCGTGTTCCATCGCGTTGTCGATTGATACTTGTGTCTCAGAAGAGGTACGACCCCATGGAAGGATAATAAAGGTTTTATAACTTACTTATGGGCGTTCCGGAGTATATGGAAGCTAAACGGATCAAAGGAAATACGTTTCGATGAAATTGAAAAACTGTGCATTTTGACAGCAAGGTTGATGGACCGTCAAAGTGCCAGGATGAACTATCAATATCTCTGTATTTTTGGAATCTCAGGAGGCATATTAACAGTCTAGATTGATGGACCTTCAAACGTTTGATGGATATTCAATCCAACCGTCAAGTTGCGGTGGTGGAAAATGTTTGACGGGTTTATATTAGGGTCTTGCATTTTGAAGCCATTTTTCATCCAAACCAGACCTAGAACTCTCCCAAAATCCTCTCTAAGGTTCCAAATCATCCTAAGATCAAATCCAAGGGTCAATTGCGTATGATTAATGCCACGAATCCCGTGGTTATCATAGATACTATCTTTTCCGTATTAAATCGGTTTTAGAAGCCCTTGCTAGTGGAGTAACTTGTTGTTTTACGAGGGCTTTGATGCATCAAGGTAAGATTCACCCTCCTCTATCTATGTTTATGATATTGTGGTGCTTGTCTAAGTATTGTTGTTGAAGATTATGAATTTCATTAAAGCAAAAGAGAAAAGGTATTAGGAAGTATGTGGAAGTTGAGTTCCATGTTAATGAAAGTATAAGTTGTTTGAGAGTAATTCCTTGATATTGGATGGCTATAAATTATAAATCCTATATTTTTTTTGTTATTGTTGTGGTTATTGATATAGAGAAGGTAATAGTACGGGGGAGATGCTGTCCGATTTTCCATAAAGCAAGCTTGTCGCTCGATAGCTAGTGGTACGTCCCTCCTTGTTGACATAAGTGTTGTTTGTTGTTGTAGATGGATGATGAGGAGGCAGACTGCAGCGTTGTCGTCGAGGGCTATTTTTCAAGGTATGTAAAGTCTATCCATCTTTCTTTCTTTCCGGCATGATTCCGTTGATATATCATTTTTACTAGAAGCCGAAGGGGGCTAGTTCGCCCCTATGTTTCTTAATGACGGATTGAGACCGTCTAAGAGTTAAGGAATTGGCTTGCGTAGAGTCCTGTGTAAGTCCCAAGAAGCAGAGTTAGTAGTGCCTCCAAGATATTCATAAGTTATCTACATGTAAGCTAAGAGTTCCAAATAGATGAAAATCTGAAGAAACAAACTAAGGAGTTAGTAGTAGAACATAAGTAAAAAGATGATGAGGTTCTACTAGCTAGAAGATGAGACTGTAACATCCTAGAAAGATGAGCATGTGTGTATATTCGATGAGGAGTAAGAGACTCCCTAAGGCCAAGAGAAATAGGGTATGAGGTACGACAGAATGAGTCACTTAAAAGGATATAGAACACGAGTATATAAGGTACCTCTCAGACTTAAGAAAGATAGAGATATACGAGTTATAAAAGAAACGAATTGAGTAGATTAATGAGATAGTCGGATGAGAGGTAAAAGAGTACAAGACTCCCTAAATCTAACCGAGTAGCTCATGAGATAGAAAGTACAGATTGTAGGTTACAGAAAGTGTTAGATGAGCTATGAGTTATGTACGCATGTACTTAGTTTACAAATGATTGCTTGTTGTGTATACATGCACTTGCCTTAAGGGTTATGATGTTGCCTTCAGGGATATTGACACTACCTTCGATGTTACGATACAGATTGCGTTCGGGGCTACTATACAGATATGTGCATTTCCTTCGGGGCTAAACCGATATAGAATGCCTTCAGGGCTATACAGTGCTTGCCTTAGGGACTATACAAATATAGATTGCCTTCAGGGCCATGCACTTACACATCGGATCCCTTGAGAGGACGAAATATTATGTTCATATTGTATGATAGATAGTAATGTATTAAAGATCAGAAATCAGAGATAGTAAGGGTAGTACATAGAATCAAGACAGAATATATTGTATAGATAAACAAATTGGCCAAGCGGTCCAAGCGACAACAACCAGGTGAGTTGACCAAGAGGTTGTGGTCATCCACTCCCATCCCTTCCTTTCAATAGAGACCTCCAGTATATTTACTCATGTTCTTTAGCTTCAAACTATATATAGATTTAGATTATTTTCTGCCTTACATACTTGGTACATTTCTTTGTACTGACGTACCATTGCTGCAGCGCTGTATTTCATGCCTGCAGATGCAGGTAATCAGTTCGATGAGTGTGCCTAGTAGAGCAGATTGGGATTCATCGAAGGATTGGTTAGACTCCATCTTTTCCGGAGTGCAGCCGAGTTTAGAGGTTAGGGAATATATGCTTTGTACAAACTACGGGTAGGTCGGGGCCTTTTCCTGACCACGTTTTATGTCAGTTATCCTAAGAGGCTTTGTAGACACAGGTTCAGTATGTTTAGTACGTCAGTGGCCTTGCTAACCCTCATTTCATGTTTTATTGAGTTTTTCCAGTATTAGTACTTACAGAGGCTTTCATGGCCCACATCAGCGTATAGTAAAGACAAGTTCAGCCCAGCTAGCCCATGTGCTTCTTAGTTACGCTCAACAATCTTGAGTTACAGAGTGGTTCTCTAGGGCCTTAACGGCGCCGGGTGCCAGCCACGCCCCACCTAGGTTGAGGTCTGACAATTCTTATTTATGAGCTTGAAAACTTTGTAGCAGAAGTGCCTTCTCTGAGCTTTGAATGATGTTGATCTTATATGGTGCTACTCCAGAAATTATATTGGAGATGTTCATGCATCATATTTATTTCATGGCTCTAAACTAGCTTAAATCCTGAATGTTGAAAATGCTTCATTACCTTTACATACAGTAATTAGTAACCATCCACCGCCCCTGCCACCTCCGGCAGTCTCTGATTCGATCTCTAAAAGTGTAATCATCTATGTAATCATCGGTTGTTCTTTTCTTTTTAGTGTACTTTAGCATATGCACTATTCCTGAAGAGTTTAAGTGTGACCACAGTAAGAATTTTCTGAAATGTTAAGACTGTAGAGTTCTTGTTACTAAGATTTGATCGAAGGAAATAACAAAAACTGAAAAGCACTCTACCGTATATAAAAAAATGTCTTGAGGATCTACAAATTTATCAAAGAAGATTATATAATAGTTTCTTATAGTTTACATTAGACTGTTAAGAAAATTGCTAAAGTTGGTCATGCTGGATTTATAGTGTTCAAGTAATCCAGAGCTCAAAGACGTAGTACACCTATATCTTTTGACAAGTTGGAATTGTGAATTCACTTAGTACACCTATATCTTTTGACAAGTTGGAATTGTGAATTCACTTTTCTAATATCGTTCTATGTTTTTTTTAATCATGGCTCAATGCATTACCCTCATGTCATTAATCTAAAAATTACATTGACAATTACTTGAGTAAGTTTTAGTTGAGCATTAGCAGTGATGACACCTGTCCCAACACGATAGGTAAGCCAAACTGATTAACAACCAATTCATTTTAAGTAATTTAAGCGGAAAGTAAAGTGATACGCAAAATTATTTAAATACTAAGTCGTTTATAACGAAACAAGTGTGGCATCTAAAATACCATCCAAGATTGATGTCATGTGTACAAAAGACACTATGAGTATAAATACAAGTCTGGAATCTCTAATACATTGTCTGAAAATAAAGGTAAAGACAGGAATACATAACGGATAGAGGGAGAAGGGCGTTGCAGGTCAGCGTAGCAACTCACCACGATCTCTTGAAATCAATGCTTCGGACTGAGATACCGCTGGTAGACCCACTCATACTCGAAACCAAATCTGCACTACAAAGAGTGTAACAAGTGTAGTGTGAGTACGAGAAGCATGTGTACTCAGTATATCTCGTAGAACGACAATGAAGTTATTAGAAAAGTCTTATTTATCCTTATCGGTTTATCCTAACTAATAACTAACCAATCAATAAGATAGAGGGTAATCAAGTACCTAGTAAATTCAAATACTCAAGTAATTAGATAACCAGAGAAATAATTAATCAACAATCAGGTAACGAAATAAACATTGCGATGCAATGCAATATGCTCCTGATATATACATTGAGCTATACGGGACTATACGAAAAATGTGACCCATGAAAAACTCGCGAGGTCTATATACCATCTGGAATACAAGATTTTCATATCACATCGGGCAACAAGCCATATAAGGCTAAAAATAACCATGAAATAACCATCACTTTTCCCCGAAACTAGGTCTCCCAGACCACATCGAACTAAATCAATTGCTATGTGTGAGCAATCATATAAGAAAATGAATAGCTCAAATAATCTAGCTATAACAGTTGTTGATCCAGTTATGTTCAACAACTTGATTATCGCAAGATTTTCATAGAGTGAATACACATAGATAATCAACATCAACATATATCATCTATGCAGCTAATTCCCACATGGCATTCTTATGTCACTGCCCACAACTATACATTACACTATTACCCTTGACATGACATCGTTACTCGTACCAATGCTTGTCACACCACGAGTGAGATCGCCCTCTTTCTCCCTCACCCCTTATTATTATTATTAGTAATATTTACTCATTGAAAACATCCCTCAAACAGTGGCTAGAAGTCTTAACATACCTCAAAGCCGAGCAAATAAATCACAAAGAGCCCTCCCCTTTCGAAATTATAACGATCCGGTCGATCATTTTGAGTGTTGACACCTAATATTTGTCCTCTAATAATGTTTTAAATTATTTTAATTTCCTGAATCACAAACAGAGTGAAGTATGCATTTTACATGTCAAAAAAAATTTACAAAATTGATTCGGTGATATTTTGTCATTTTATTTGGCAAAATATCATCAAATATATTATTGTATATTATATTTCATATTTTACATATATTTAAGATTTTGAAATATAATTATCAAAATTTAAAATTAAAATAGTAAAATAAATTATTTAAAAATGAAATTGATAAATATTTTACTCTGTTAAATCAAGAGATTTCATTAATTAAAAGAAGTATCAATTTACATCTCAATTTCGGGATATTTTAGTTTAATTGTAAAAGATTTTATATTTTCTGGTCATAATTGACAGAGGTAATACCCTCCTCTCTCTCTCTCGTAGCTTTTCTGCTCAAACAAGGACGAAACCTTAATGGTTTTTGTACGTTTGTTCTAAATTCCTATTAGTTTTCGATGAATGACAGGGATTCAAGAAGAATAGTCCTACATCGATTTACAAAGAGAAAATTGGGTCTTTGGGATTTTATATAAAGAACCCACCCTTCCATTGAAAACAATTCTTCTTTACGGAGCAAAACAACATATCCAAATTTTGAGTTTTGAAAAAGGATCTGACTTGAATCGGATCCCTCATACTTGCTCGATTTTTTGTTTCTTTTGTTTCTTTTGTTGTATGTCCGAACTGTTGGAAATTTACTAAATGTGGAAATAAGTATATCCCATTAATTTATGACTCGAACAATTAGGCCCGCACATCGGAAACGTCATTTTCACACACGTGCACACGTAGTGCCAAGTATCGCAAATTTTATTAGTAAAAGAGATATTGGTACGTATGTAATACGTTTGAGACATATAATTATGGACAGGTATTGGCCAAATGACAAAGTATTCCACATTGGTAAAAGAAGGAAGAAGTGTACAAAGTGTAAAATAAAACGAGTTGGAAATCGCCGCGGAGCCGTGAAGGGCCGCGACACCACACCGTCGGAGCAGCGGAGCCATAGCGCCGCGGAGCCGTAGTGCCGTAGCGCCGCGGAGCCGTAGCGCCGCGACGCAAATTGGCTGGCGAGTCACTGGAGCCGCGATACTAATTCACAGCGCCGCAGCGCTTCGAAGGCAGAATGCTGTGACGGGAAGTTGGAAAAATCTGACGTTTGGGCTGGTTTTGGAGCATTGACTCTCCATTACTTGGCACATGAATTCAACCATTATTTGGCTGAATGTAACCCCTCAATCAAGTGCAATTACATGGCTATTGAAGGTCATTAGTTGGCTAGTTGAGGGGTCTTCTACTTACACTATAAATTGAGGCCTTTGGCTCAATTGAAACACACTACACTCAACACTTAGAAAATATTCCAGAATTTTCAGAGTTCATATTCTTCCTCTTTAGCAAAGTTAATATACTCAAAGTTCTTTAAGAGTAACACTTGAGTTTCCTTTGCTCACTTGTTAAAGTTGTTGTTGTATCTTGGGAGACTATTTCTCAACACCGTAAAAGGAGATATACGGGGCAAGCTTATCTTAAAGATAGAGTGTCATCACTCGACTCAGCAAATCACACAAGCAGTTTGTAAGAGTTTGATTTCCAATTCTATTGTAATAGTTTGTTTATCCTTTCTACTATTGTAATAGTTACTTACTTCCCGTTCCCTACAACAATTGTATCCCAACAATTTTAAGACAAGATTTGTTGTAAGTAAGTTAGAAAGATGGCAGCATAAATCAAAGTGCTTCTGATTTTACTGCTGCTGCTCAAGGCAATCCCTCAGCCTTCCCCGCTGCTCAAGGCACTCCAACGCCTTTACTGCCGCTCAAGGGAATGTTGTCGTTCCTCCACCCGCTGGATTTCACCATGAACGCCCTGAAAAGTTCATGGGCTCAAACTTCAAGAGATGGCAACAAAAGATGCTATTCTATCTAACTGTTATGGGAATGACACGTTTCCTAACAGAAGATCCTCCATAAGCTGGAGATGAAATGGACCCTTCGCCTTCTGAAACGGGTGAAGGGGGCCTAGGTATCCATGTCATTAATGGCATGAAGATGGTTCTTGATGCATGGAGTCATAGTGATTTCATGTGTAAGAATTACATATGGAACTACTTTTCAGACCCTCTCTACATGGTGTATTGCACCGTTGGCACTGTCAAAGAGTTGTGAGAGAAGCTATAAAAGAAGTACAACGCATAAGATGCAGTACTAAGAAATTCATAGTTGGAAAATTTCTGAAATTTCAAATTGTGGATAATAAAACAGTGATGTCCCAAGTCCAGGAATTCCAAATGATTTTACATCACCTGGATTTGGAAGGTATGAAACCAAACGAGCAGTTTTTGGTTGCATCACTAATTGAAAAGTTACCTCCTTCGTGGAATGAGTTTATGAGCTACTTAAAGCTCAAGACAAAGGAGATGACATTTGAAGAACTTATTACCAAACTCCAAATTCAGGAAGATAATAAGAAGGCATTGCCTAGGGGTAAACAACCCGCTGAGGCAAAGGCAAATCTGGCTGAGGCCAAAGGGAACCTAAGCAAGAAGCGCATGTTTCAGAAAGACAGCAAGACCCAAGCAGCGGAGAAGTTCAAAGGAAACTGTAACCAATATGGAAAACCTGGTCATATGATCAAGGATTGCCGCAAGCTCAAGACTGAGCAATAAGACAAGGCCAAGGCTAAGGGCAAGGCTCATGTTAACGTCGTCAAAGACCAGTTTTTGTACGACATGATTGAGGAGTTCTCAGTGGTGGTGCTAGAAGCAAACCTTGTTGAGAATCTCATGCAGTGGTGGATGGACACAGGTGCTACAAGACACATCTGTTCCAATAGAGATGTTTCTCCACTTATACACCGGTTACAAATAAGAAGTTATTCATGGGCAACAACGCTTCCTCTGACGTGCTGGGGTAGGAAATGTAGTCCTGAAGATGACTTTTGGAAATGAGCTCACTCTGAAGGAAGTGATGCATGTTCCTGAGATTAGAGGAAATTTAATTTCAGGTCCTTTATTGGTTAATGTTGGTTTTAGGCTAGTGTTTGAGTCCAATAAATTTGTAGTCACTAAGAATAGAACGTTTGTAGGAATAGGATTAGTCTATGAAGGCCTCTTCAAAGTGAACACCATGTTTGTATTACGTACAAGCAATAATATTGAAGCCTCTTTTTCTTACTTGCTTGAGTCATCTAATTTATAGCATCATAGATTAGGACATGTCAACTACAAATCCATCCAATGGTCGGTAAAGTTGGAGTTGTTACCATCTATCGACGTAAACCCTCAACATAAGTGTGAGGTGTGCGTAGAGGAAAAACTCACAAAGCTTCATTTTCGATCCGTCGAAAGGAATACCGCTCCTCTAAAATTTATTCACACAAATATATGTGATTTGAAGTTTTCACAAACTAGAGGGGGAAACAAGTACTTTGTGACATTCATTGATGATTGCACAAGGTATTGCTACCTTTACTTATTGAAAAGTAAGGATGAAGCCTTTGAAGCGTTCTGACCTTACAAAGCAGAAGTTGAGAACCAACTAAGCTTGCGGATTAAATCCATTCGTAGCGATAGAGGGGGAGAATATGTAGTACCATTTGAGGAATATTGTGCCAAAGAAGGCATTGTTCATCAAACGATGGCTCCATACTCACCTCAATCGAACGGTGTGGCAGAACGTAAGAACCACACATTGAAGGAAATTATAAATGCCTTGCTCATCAATTCTGGTCTTCCCCAAAATATGTGGGGAGAAGTTGTCCTTACCGCTAATACGATTCTTAAAAGAGTCCTACATAAAGGTAAGCACAAAACTCCATATGAATCATGAAAAGGAAAGAAACCCACCTATAAATATTTAAAGGTGTGGGGTTGTTTGGCAAAGGTTGAAGTACCCAACCCAAAGCAGGTCAAGATTGGGCCTAAGACTGTAGATTGCATATTCATTGGATATGCAAATAACAGTAGTGCTTATCGCTTCTTAGTGCATAAGTCAGATATTCTAGATATCCACGGGGGTACAATCATGAAATCAAAGAATGCTCAATTCTTTGAAGATACCTTTCCTAGAAAGGAAAAAAGGCATAACCTCTCGCAAACGAAGTTATGAACAAAGCTCTCAGGAACCGGGAGTCGTTGACGGCCCGGATCTAGATGGTTCAGATCTAGTGGATCTCGAAGTGGCTAAATATCCAAAATCTAGTGTTCCAGATTCTCAGAACTTGGAGACTCCAGAGATGGAACTAAGGCGAAGTAAAAGGGCCAGAAAGGATAAATCCTCCGGTCCTGACTTTGTAGATTATATGGTTGATGATGAACCAAGGACAATTGCTGAAGCATTGTCAACTCCAGAGGCACCGCTCTAGAAAGAAGCTATTGAGAGTGAAATATGCTACATTCTGCATAACCATACTTGGGAGTTGGTTGATCTTCCTCCGGGAAATAAACCGTTGGGTTGTAAGTAGATACTCAAATGGAAGTATAAAGCAGATGAGTCTATAGATAAGTACAAGGCCAGGTTGGTAGTCAAGGGCTATCGGTAAAATGAAGGCCTTGACTATATTGATACGTACTCCCCGATGTCTAGGATGACGTCCATACGAGTATTCATTGCTATCGCAGTGTTGGGTGACCTTGAGATACATCAAATGGATGCCAAGACAACCTTCCTAAATGGTGATTTGAAAGAAGAAATTTATATGGACCAACCCGAGGGGTATGTGGTTCAAGGGCGAGAGAAGAAAGTCTGTCGGCTTGTCAAATCTCTGTACGGGTTGAAACAAGCCCAGAAGCAATGGCACGAAAACATTTGATAGTACTCTACTATCGAAGGGTTTCGTCATTAATGAGTGTGACAAATGTGTCTACATGAAGGGTAACTTTGACTCGTTTGTTATGATATGCATGTATGTAGACGACATGTTGATCACAGGGAGTAGTCCTAACATAATTCTAGAGACTAAGAACATGTTGAAACAATGTTTCAACATGAATGATATGGGTATCGCAGATGTCATCTTAGGGATAAAAATCTCTAAGACGTCTGACGGACTGGTCTTATCTCAGTCTCACTACATCGATGATGTTTTGAGAAAGTTTGAGATGTATGACAGTTCGCCTATAAAGTCACCAATGGACATAAATCAAAAGCTTGATAAAAATCATGGTGCACCCATATGCCATGAGCAATATGCACAGGTGATCGGTAGTTTGATGTACATAACAAACTGCACCCGACCTGATATTGCTTATGCAGTCAACAAGTTGGCTAGGTTTACCCATAATCCAAGTGATGATCACTGGAAGGCGTTGAATCGGGTACTTCAATACCTGAAATACATGTTAACTTACGGGTTGCATTATTCGAGATATCCAGCTGTACTAGAGGAGTACAATGATGCAAACTGGATATCCAATATGGAGAATACCAAGTCCACCAGTGGGTATGTATTTACAATTGGTGGTGGGGTTGTGTCTTGGAAATCCTCTAAGAAAACTTGCATCGCCCGATCCATGATGAAATCGGAGTTTATCGCTCTAGACAAAAGCAGGAGAAGAAGTTGTGTGGCTTCACGACTTCTTAGAGAATGTTCTGTGCTGGAACAAACCCGTACCTTCTGTAATGATCCACTGCAATAGCCAGTCGGCTCTAGGAAGGGCATGGAATGCTATGTACAATGGCAAGTCTCGTTATATTCGACGGAGGCATAAGACCGTTAGGCAGCTGATCACCACAGGTATAATATCCATTTATTACATAAATTCAAAGGATAACATAGCAGACCCGCTGACAAAGGGCTTACCTAAAGATCAGATGTTCTGCCTGTTTAAGGGAATGGGCTTAAAACCCAAAGTATAAGGACCAATACAGTGGTAACCCAACCTTACTGACTGGGGATCCCAGGAATTAGGTTCAATGGGAAAACTAAGCTGTAAAGGTTCAGTTGATCGCTTAGGTGGAAGCATGAGCACTTCGGATAGTGATTTCTGTAAAGAAACACCAAATCCAATGTCGTTCCCGCGATAGACTATAAGTGCTATCTGCAGTGTGGGTGAAGGTTAAGTTTCCAAAACCTTTAATGATCCTCACCGGTTGCGGTTAGGTTTGGGGAAATTTTTAATGGTTCATAACACTTGTAAAGTGGGGTATAGCAGGATATCTTGTAGGAGACCACCTATTTAAGTGCAAGGATAGTCCGCCTCAAATGAACGCACTTAAGAAACCAAGAAGTGTCCACGGCCACAACGGATAAAACATTACGAAGAACTAAGTAGAGGAAGTTGTTGTGTTGGTACTGTTGAATTGGCTTACACTAAATACTGACGGTTCAAGACATCACGTTCACCGCGCAGTAAGTAAGTCCGATGGTATTCAATTATGGAAGGTTCAAAGCGTATGCTACCTATCTAAATGCAACATCGGTCCGCTGAAAGATTGCTAGAAAAGGCACCATGTGTGTGCGCCAAAATCTATTTCAAGAGGGGATTGTTGGAAATTTACTAAATGTGGAAATAAGTATATCCATTAATTTATGACTCGAACAATTGGGCCCGCACGTCAGAAAATGTTGTTTCCTCACACGTGCACACGTAGTGCTAAGTATCGCAAATTTTATTAGTAAAATAGATATTGGTACGTATGTAATACGTTTGAGACATAGAATTATGGACGGTTATTGGCCAAATGACAAAGTATTCCACGTTGGTAAAATAAGGAAGAAGTGTACAAAATGTAAAATGAAACAAGTCGGAAATCGCCGCGGAGCCGTGAAGGGCCGCAGCGCCACACCATCGGAGCCGCGACGTCTCCCAGGCAGCGCCGCGGTGCAAATTGGCTGGCCAGTCACTGGAGCCGCGGCGCTTCGGAAGTAGAATGCTGCGACGGGAAGTTGGAAAAATCTAACGTTTGGGCTGGTTTTGGAGCATTGATTCTCCATTACTTGGCACATGAATTCAGCCATTATTTGGCTGAATGTAACCCCTCAATCAAGTGCAATTACATGGCTATTGAAGGCCATTAGTTGGCTAGTTGAGGGGTCTTCTACTTACACTATAAATTGAGGCCTTTGGCTCAATTGAAACACACTACACTCAACACTTAGAAAATACTCCTGAATTTTCAGAGTTCATATTCTTCCTCTTTAGCAAAGTTACTATACTCAAAGTTCTTCAAGAGTAACACTTGAGTTTCCTTTGCTCACTTGTTAAAGTTGTTGTTGTATTTTGGGAGACTATTGCTCAACACTGTAAAATGAGATATACGGGGCAATCTTGTCTTAAAGCCAGAGTGTCATCACTCGACTCAGCAAATCACACAAGCAGTTTGTAAGGTTTTGATTTTCAGTTCTATTGTAATAGTTTGTTTATCCTTTCTACTATTGTAATAGTTACTTACTTCCCGTTCCCTACAACAATTGTATCCCAACACGAACCGTGGTGTGGATGAGCTACAAGGTCCCCAATCTCACTCTCAATCCCAGGCTGCCACTAGAAGGTGTAATTCTTTTCCCTTCTCATTTCAATTTCTGCAAATTCTGGGTATTTATGTGTTTTTGTGTTTTTTTAGTGTAGATATTCTGTCGTTTAGTTATGTGTTAATTAGTTCCTTTCCTAGTTAAGTGGCATGTTCAACTTCAGTAGCTTAAGTCTTGCGAATTGCTCTAGGGTTGATGAATTCCATGATCCAGTAGGTCAGCTTAAGCATACCTATATATTTATATCCTTCTAATAGCTTCATTTAAGATCAGTAGTTGGTTTACTTTTCTTGCTTAGTTTAGTGGTGTCTGTGTTGGCCTATGTATACGGGCTATATGCATGTTTCCTTAGCATAGCTAGCTTAAATAGAATGAGCATGAATTCAGTATAGTTATGGTTTACATGATAAAGATGGGACAGTAATGCAAGCATGATTAAGAAATTCCAACAGTTTGTATAGCAATTTGTCTTACCATAAGTGTGTTGTGGTCTTCACTTTGAGTTTGACTAACTGTTCATCCTTTGCTTGATTGGTTAACTATGTAATTTTTGAAATAGACCATCTGTTAAGAATGAAGACCTTGTTCACTGTCCAAAGGGTTAAGTAAAAGGGATTAAGGTATTGGATGCTAAACTAATGCTGATAGACTGGTAGGATGATACAGGACATAGGAGACCCCCCTTTTTAGACTTAGAAGATTCGTAAAATATGTTTAGGATGATTGCTGTGTGTGTTCATATGTTTCTGTGACATCTTGAAGTTTGCATTTGCAAATGACTCTGAAAATTGCATCTGTGTGTTGTTTTTTCCAAAGCATAGAAAGTAGCACAGGCTTTCTCTGTTCATTTTAGTTCAACATGACATCTAGAGTAAACTTGAGTCTATTCTCGAATGCTGAGTCTGACTAATTACCTTACAACTAATATGAATGGATTGCCAAAAAAGTCCTCAGAGTGTCACAATGATAATAGAATGTTGAATAGGTTCCATATAGTCTAGATTTAGTTGGACTGATCTGAAGATTTGAAAGGGAAAATTATGCCTTCCTATATATCATTTACTGCTGGTCTGTTACGTGTTCCAAATCTGTTTATGATCAAGAAGTGTATACATTGATTACTGGGGTTCCTTTTGCTACCCTTCAGAAGTATGAGGCCCTTTTTTGATATTGATTGTGTTAAAGTGAGTCTATAAAGTTTTCCACTGAATGCTATTTTTATTCTACCTCAAGGGATAAACTAGGGTCTAGCATCGAATAGAATGCATAGTAGCAGTATTTATTCTTGAAATTAAATGGACACAAACCATGAGTGTTATCTTTTATCTGGCTTTTTGAGTCATGTTTGATTGGAGGAAATTCAATGATCCATATACTTGCCTGCTTTTCATTTATCCGAGTTTAATTTATGAAGCCTATGCTTAGCTCTGATTAGGAAATTCTTATGTGAACTCTGCATAACTCACGAGTATTAACAGTGTCTCTCTATCTCTGTATTCTGGAGATTGGATTCTCTATTTCGTTCATATAGAGAACCTGACCTAATAGTTTGTGATGTGTTCTTCTGGCATTAATTTGCCTCTCTGCACGTCTATTTGAAGCTGGTTTGAGATCAAGGATATATGAGAATGTATACTTGTTGGCATATCTGTGTAACTTGTGTGTCAAGTCTATTACCGTCCTTTTTTCTGTAAAACCATGTTTCGGGGAAACTGTTTGTTTTAGAAAAAAAAGTATCTAGTTGAGTTTGAACTAACCTTTGAAGTTTAAAGGTCTAGAGACCCCATCTTTTCTTGACACAACTTTGAATCAGAACTACCTCTCCACATGTTATCTTTTCTTTTCAGACTTTGGTTAAGTAATAGGATGATCAGTCTTAAGTTGATAATCTCTGTATTTACATTGATATACTCCATGTGTGTTTGAGGGAATGGCTTTACTTGTTAAATGATCTAATGGTATACAGGGGTGTACATGTGCCGTATACTTCAGGCATAGCAGGTGTATGCCCCTTGTATATCCGGGTATACTTGAATTATATGAGTTAACTTGTGTCAACTATGTTATGTGTGTGTCCTACTAGTCCTTCATCCTTTGTGCTTCAAATCTTTTGACCTGACCTCATATATAGGTTATACCTCTAGGTATACACTGCCATACACCCTTTAGTATATAGCGATGTATATCCGATATATCATGTACATCCAGTGAATACTCAGGCATATTGGGCCGAGTGCACTATGTTTTTGGGCTGATACGTGGTTTCCCTTTGCATGATGAATTTACCTTTTCCATTAGCTCTCATTGAATGACTTAAAATGAATGTTCATAATTTGCTATGTTTTGAGCTTTGTAAATGGGCCTGCTCGTCCTTGGATCTTCAGTCCGCCCTTTCTTTTGCATCTGTTTAAAGCATGTTGGGTCTTTGTACTTGTTGCAAATTGTTGAATGTGTACCGTCCATGTCCTTGATAGTTTAATCATTATTTATGGAAATAAGCAGGTTTAATTAGGTTAGTTAATAAGTATAGATATCTTCTAACTTACTTTCTTTTTCGCCATTTGTTTTGCATGAACACTATTCATGTTGGCCCAATTGGGCCTGAAACTGCATGTTCGCCACTTCAGTTGGGTCAAAGGCCCAACAATTCATTATACCGAGTCAGACAGACATTGATGGCCCAACCATGGGTAAAAAATGGTTAACTGGTGGGCTTTGTAAGTCAACCAATCTTTTATGTCTTTTATTTTTTCCCATGTGCTCTACATATGTTATTGTAAAAAAACACTTGTGAAACATTGAAACCTACGTAATTGGAACCTTGTTGAATTAGAGAAACGATGTGTATATCATTTAGAATTGATAGGAACCCAAACACGTTTTTAAATCGGACCAATAGATAAATGACTAACTCTTTATTTTGAAATTACAAAACAAAAAAAAAAATTTATGCAAAAACAGAAACGAGAAAAACAGTACGGTATTATACATTTTTTTTGAAAGAAAAAATCCAATACTTTGATTTGAAAATCTTGAGAAGAACGGACCGGTTTAGCCAAGAAAGATTAAAAAAATCTTCAATTTGAGAATTCTTAAACGGGATAGTTTTGAGAGAGCAATTTTTGGATAAGTTTCAAAGAGGTTTAAAACAGTTTCTAAACATCTGATTTGGGCCAAGCCCACTTAATTTGAATAAAACAAAAGGAATTTTATTTAAATACAAGTTTGAGAAAGGGATTTAGGAAAAGATTATGGTTGACCTTTAAACATAAATTTCTGATGACTTACAAAGAAAAGGATCATTTTATAAAACTTGTATCAATCCTATGGCATATTTTCAATGGGACATATACTTGAAACGCTTTCAAACTAATAAAGACTAAATAGAACATAACACTTTGGGACCAAGTTAAATGGAACTCTGCTCGAATAAAATTATGAGTGTGTTTTGATCTATAAAAGTGAAATGACCATTTAGACACTATCTATTTCTTCAAAAAATTCAACTTTGAATAAAAGAACTCCTTATGCCAAGAAACCATTTTTGAATGATATGCCATGACTTTTATATACAAGAATTTGAACACTTTTCTAAGCAATAAGCACAAAATCCATACTTTGAAACTCGAAGGTCAATCATATTCTACAGATCCTTAATATCGGAGTGTCTAACACCTTCCCTAGGAGAGCACTTGAACCCTTACCTCGAACTCTGGTTTAAAAATGATATTTATCTGACTTGAATAAACCCTTTTAACTTAGTTTTCCTAATTTCCCTTATATTTTAGGTGGCGGCTCTTTAAAAAATCCAAAAGAGTCCACAAGTTATAAAGTAGCTTTTATGCCTCGCATAAAAGTGAACCATAACATATGACGACATTATTGTGGATTTCAAATAGGTTGCAACCATAAGGATTTCAATATAATATGATTTATTGTGATTATGTGCTTATGTGTTTAAGATCTTGTAAATATACTTGTCATGGCATGCATATCATAAACTCCGTCAAACTGGTAAGAAACTGTATGGTTTCAAAGGCAACTATGTGGGTTCACAGTCAATCCTTCCCTAAAAGTACTTTTTTTAACACGTTGAAAACTGAGTTGGTTCGGGGTAGTCCAACAGTCGACAATGGTTCACCTCAAGTAATCCGCTCGAATGCCAAGTCATTTGAAAGCACACTCTAGTTTGCCTAGGATAGAGCGAAACCAAATCTCAAGGGACTAGCGCATGCTTACCTAGATCGATTTGGATATTTTAGACGTATCTGCACCCATTAAGAGATCATCTTGTGTCAAGACGGTCTATGACCCAAAGACATTGCATCCAATACTTTGGAACTATGATTGTGCCTTGTGTGTTAAACCATTGTCCTTCGGGAGGGGGGGAGGGAGTGGAATTAACCTTGCTTAATTTTGTAGATGCATTCCAACCTAAAGTTCGACATGGTCCTCGAAACTTACTTAAAGGAAGGTTAGATACCGCACAACAAGGAAGGTCACAGACTGTTTGGGACACCTGCCATTGTTGATGATTATGAAGGGTTGTAAGGAACTGATAGAGGTCCTCATCGGATATTGGGATTGTGATAGAATGGTGTTTAGGTTCGGCGAGTTGGAAATGACCCCGACTTTAGAGGCGATTTAGGATTTCATAGACTGTAACGGTACTTGTGTAAGGAGGAGAAAGAAACTCGACCATAACCTTTGGTCCCACATAAGCTTACTCGTGATGAAATCATGAAATTGCTATCCTTAAGCAGTGCTAATTGGATCTTCTATCCGACCGACACATTTCCATAGATACCCAGGTCATTTATGTCACCATGCTATCTTTCATGGCATAACCACAAATGGAGAAACCAAACACTTTGACTTGATTCGTGTCATCCTAGCCGATATGTACCGAGTCTTAGGCAAACCTATTGTTCCGGTGATGGATTATCAAATATTTGAACAAGTCCAAGGATCCCCTATACGTAAGCAAACAAAATAGGAAAGACAACCTCAAAACCTATTGCCTAAATTTTGGAAACCAAATAAAAGAGGGTTAGGCTTTCATCTTTTCAAGACTCAGGGAGGAAAACATATAATGGATGCTCCCCAACTTCATATCCAAGTGAGTCGTGGTCAGAGGTAAAATATGCCTGTTCTTGCCTCTAGTGGGGATCAGAGGAATCCGTCCTTATGCACCTGTTAGAGTTTTGAGGCAGTTTGGTAGAACTCGGGTGATACCCCAAGTAGGAAACATGGGGCAATAAGTAATCGATTACGAGGAGGATAAGATCTGAGAGGTTGTGGATATCTTACGGGAATGGAACAGTCGAGTGTCTTGGGGTCCCGAAACTGGCTGAGGGCACATTTCCAAGGCACCCCCACTCTTGGAACCAACAATTACCACTATGTCCAAGACATAGCTTTCAAAGCTGAGATTAAGATGCGCCTAACACAAATGCTAGCTAACGACCGATATGTCAAATATTTGGAGAAAATAGAGAATGATCAAGCCATCATAGCAAGCTTGACTCGGGATTTAAAGTTCAAACATAAATGCTTGGAGGATATCGATGCTCGGATGAATAAAGCAATGGATGAGACTGCTCCACTGACTTTTATAGAGAAGGGGTTTTGGGTAGATTAGTTACTGATATCGGCTCACCTCCAGATTTATACCGCCCTTCGAAGTGCCAAAAAGGCTCGAACAGACAAATCCTAGCCATCCGCCATTGGAAACCATTTTTGCTGATCTCATTTACTTGTTTATTTTATAGCCCCTTGTCGGCTTTATCATTTTTTATAACCCTTTTGGGAAAATATTATTATTAATGAAATTATGATTTATAGGGGAAAAGGTTCGAGTTGACAATTAGCACAATCATGTTTCAAACGACTAGGAAGGCCTTGGTGCAAAAGGGCCTTAGGAACACACAGTATAATTTATTACAATTATATGATTATATGCGTTTCGCCCAAACTATTGATTGATTTACCATTCTTGACACTAAACCACAAAAACACACAAAGAACACCAAATCACCAAATGCTTAACCCAATTTTCACCTCTTAAAAGGTTGACTTGCTGCAATGGACGTTCAAGATAGCCAAAGTTCCACTACCCCTGTCGTCAACTTGGTCAGTGAAGAGGAAAGCAAAGACTCGCTTCGCGGAAAAATCAATAGGCTAGAGAATAAAATCAACTTGGTCAAGGCCAAGATCAAGGAGGCCGACCAGATCTTGAATCTAGTGGGAAGCCCACCAAAAGGAGTTACAGAAAATGAGTACTACAATGAAAATATCTCAGACGAGGTCAAAGGAATGGTGAGAAACTATAGACCTCTCTTGGTAAAGTTGAAGACACACAAACAAGAGATTGAGGCACCCGAGGAGGAGCCCGAACCCCGTGAGGAAGAACCAAATAGGCCCTCTAAAAAGGCTACGACCGATACCTCGTTTGATGCAACTGAGAATTACGAGACTACTCAGGGGTCAGCTCGCACACCATGACAAACCTAGTGGGCGACTGCCTTCAAACCCCGTTCTTCTCCTTTTCGAGTCACACCAAAGCCCATGTGATGCACATAAATTTTTGAAGTAATGAGGGATGTGGGGGCCTCATGCTCCACTTATGATAGACACCCCACCATGCACACCAATATATGCTCACAAGAGATGTCATTTCCATAAGAATCAACCCGGCCACACCGCCGATGAATGCCTGACTCTTAAAAGGAGGATTCTCTGATTGGTTGAAAACAAGGCAATCTGAAACCTATAGGGACCACACTCCCTGTTGGTTCACGACCCAATCATCCCCAGTGAAGGAACCACTCTTGACACACAGATCTGGCACTATGACTTTACTATCTTTGAAGATCCACACGCGAGTATCTTCCAAAAGCTAGCCAACACTGGAAAGATTTGCTCAGTTGAGGCTGCTTGGAAGCTTTCATCCAACAGACCTAACAGAAAAGGAATTTATTTGTTTCACTATGGAGCACCAGCACATGACATCAAGGAATGTGAAGCCTTAAAATTTGAATTGGAACATTTAGTCAACACCTAGATTTCCCAAAGGGGATACGAAGAAGCCCTTATTGGGCCTAGTCCGGGAACTTTCGGGTAGAATAAAATTAAGGGATATTTCATGAAAACTGAATTACGGAAGGGCCTGACTTCTCGTGGAGGGATATGTACGCAGTTTTCATAAGACTTGGTCCCTATATTATATAATATATATATATATATATTACATATATATTCCCCCATTTAAAGAATGACGTAACCGCGAGGGGTCACTCTGGGTCGATACCGACGACATTGTGGAAGCAAGTCAACCATAGACTCCCAAACCGAAATCCCCAAAAACTTAGAATGACCAAATACCCAAAGCCTCTGAATGGAGGATCACTTAAGTGTTTGGATCAAATGCATGAATTTATGTGCTTTATTTGTTTACTCTCAAATTGTCTATGATAACTTGAATTATTTATTTGTCACTAACGTCATTTTCCTTTGAGTTTTTCTTATCTTAAAGAAGGGGTCGATTCATCATGTCACGCTTGCATACTTTACCAGATCAAAAGTCGCGACAACATCCCTTTCCAAGCAAGATAAAGGAAAGAACAAAATAATTGGTACTTAGAAAAATGAGCGCAACAAAAATGACCTCGTCATAAAGGATTCAGTATCCCCGGACCGACAAAGGCATTGTATCATGAAGATGTAATTGACATGTTGTTTGAAAAGGTTGCTGACCTTCAAGACAAGGTCACAAGGGCTGAAATGGAAAACACTGTCAAAAAAGTGACCGTTGAGACAAGGAGCCCTCCTCCGCCCTTCCCATCTCTAAGTTCCCCACTACTCGACCACTTTTTCGCCTACTCTGTTGGAACCATGCCACCTACCCAAAACCCACTCACTACTGAACTTCCCTATGTTAGTACCTCTTACAACACTCCACCACTCACCAATACAACCTATATCCCTAGAACAACTCATTCGGTACCTTCATACCAAGTACCATCGGTCTACTCATACTCATCCCACTATCCACCAAAGCATTGTTAAACTACCTACTTCATGAACCACCACTACCCCAAAAAATAGCCTAGCACATTCAAAAGTATCCTTTCACACCCCTGTCACTCCAAATGACTTCTCCCCAAAATTAGACCATTACGAGGAGATTAAAAAGGTTTGGAGGCCTGAACATGACAAATGTCATAAAGAACTTGAGCAAAAGATGATAGAGCTACTCAAAAAGTCTACACGCGCCACCAGAAAAGCAACGGGGTTAAGTTATGGCGACCTTTGCATGCATCCCACTTTGGATTTTCCTGAAGGTTTCAATGTGCCCAAGTTCAAGATGTTTAATGGGTCGAGAAATCCTAAGGCTCACCTACAGTCATACTGTGACCCATTTGTCTGGGTAAAGAGGAACCAGGTCCTGATCATGAGTCTATTCATCCAACGTCTGACTAGAGAGGATTTTGAGTGGTTTACGACTCAAGACATGCCGGATGGGCCACTTGGGAAGACATGGCAAAGGTTTTCGTGGAAAGGTTCTGATTTAATATGGAAAATGTGCCGAATCGATATTACTTGGAAAAGGTCAAACAAAAATCTATCAAAAATTACCGTGAGTATGCGAGTAGGTGGAGGGCCGAAGCCACCCCAGTACAACCGCCCACTAGCAAAGAAGAACTGGTCTCTATTTTTATCCGATTGCAAGAGTCAGACTTCTACGACCGAATGCTTTTCATGGCCGGAAGACCATTTTCTAAATTAGTCAAGATGGGAGAGGATATAGAGGACGACCTCAAATCTGGAAGGATCATCATTGTATCCGACAAATCTGCTCATCAGAGTGCCGTAGGACCCTTGAGAAAGAAGAAAGAGGATGTGGCAAATGTTTCTTCCACACCTACTCCCAATCCCAAAAAATGTGAAGGGCCACACTCTCCCCTCAAAATATATCAATCACCGCCCCCCAATCAGTTACCTGCCAGCACCATACAAGCACGTGCTTGTCTTCTATGCACAACCCAACTATCAAACTCATGCACCTGCTTACCAAGCTCCACAACCAAATTTCCAAGCACCTTCACCTGCACCTACTTACCAAGCTCCACAACCAAATTATCAAATACTCGCACATGTTTACCAATCCCCACAAAATCATCAACCAAACCACCAAAATCAACCACCATTTGCCAAATATAACTTGTCATGTCCTAACTTGGAGTAGAAGCCACCTCGGGTATTCACCTTGATTTAAAAAAAAACAAACTCGGTTTTTTAAGAGGCTAAGCACCACTGGTTTAATCCAGACTATCCCGCCTAAACCTGCCAATCCCGGAAATCATTTTTTTTGAGCTGACCAGACATGTGCATATCATTGTGGCAAAAATGGACACAGTACAAAAGACTATCAATTTGAAGCATAAGATACAAAATCTGATTGACAAAAGGGAAATCACTATACAGACAACGACAATAAATGTAAACACCAACACTTTGCCCAATCATGGCGATTCCAACATTCATATGATCAAAAGAGAAGAAGATTGGGCTGTGTGCAGACCATTGGTCTAGGGGCCTGTCAAAATTCTTGAGCAAACAGTGGCCTCTCTCACCATTCAAGAGCATCCTCAATTCAAGGTGTTGTGATCCCCGTGCCAGTCATAGCACAAGTGTCTCAAGAGATAGTGCAAGCACCAAGAAAATAATTCATTGTCTACGCCGCAGTTGCCCACAGTGTGACCTGATTAGGGAGATGCTACACTCTTAAGGAATTGACACACGGAGCGCCAAAAAAGGAAGGAAACCAAATTATGCCCATCACAGAAAGTGAGAGCGAAGACTTTTGGGGGAGAATGTAACCCGAAGAGTATTCCATTGTTGAACATTATAGTAAAATGCCAGCTCAGATATCAGTGTTGGCACTGCTACTAAGTTCCTCACAACATCGCCAAGCTCTGATGAGGATATTATACAAGGCACATGTCCCCGCAGGCACAAGTAGTGAGAACTTAGCGGATATAGTGGCCTATGTCATAGGAGATCACCAAATCTCCTTCACTCAAGATGAATTACCAAAGGAAGGAATGGCTCCCAACAAAATGCTTTACATGACTATCAAATGGAGAGATAATATCGTAACAAGAGTGTTGTAGACAATGGAGATGGCCTCAACATCTATCCCGAATCTACGCTTAGTCAGTTGGGCTTTGACGTCGAAAAAATATGTCAGTGTGACCCTGTTGGAGAACTGGATCTCTGTATTCAATAAGGGCCTGCTGAATTCCAAGTCATGGCAATCACAACCAACTACAATCTGTTGTTGGGAAGACCCTGGATCCACATGGCTGGTGCGGTGCCATCATCCCTGCATCAATCTCTGAAGTTCGTATAGGAAGTCTATGAGGTCGTGATCTATGGAGAGGGTAGCATTCATAACTATCCGAACAATTTCGCGCCAGTAATTGAAGAAGATTCCAAGGGCACAAACTTTCATGTAGTTGAATTGGTAGGAGCGGTCACAAAGAAGATGTTGAGCACACTCCCATACCAATAATATACAAAATGATCGCATCTACTATGCTCTAGAATGGATTTGAACCTGAGCGAGGCTTGGGAAGAGATTTGTAGGGCATAGTCGTGTCAGTATCAATTTTGGAGAACAATTTCCATTTTGTCATCGGGTGTGTTCCCAACCCTGAAGAATCTTTTGAAACAGACCAAATGAAGAAATGACCCTCAAAGTTGCGCAAACTAATTCCGAATATGTACTAGTCATTTTCAGTCCGAATGCCAATGTTCAATGATGGAGATGCAGAAGAAGGGTTAGGGATGTTATTCTAAGAGGAAGATTGCTTTGTGATCCTAGAGAATGCAATGAAGCGCTCACTATCTACGATGCTAATCTCAGTGAGCAACTATCCAACTGGACCTCTACCCCACTATTGGCTCCTCGGTAGAGATGACGAATTTAATTTTCTTCAAAATCAGTGGAAATCGACTGAGGCCCGAATATCCACCATTTGCACTTTAAATTTCCTCGTTATGTTTTATAAATATAAACGACATCCGATTCAGGACCATAAGTCACAGCACAACCTTGTGGGGGGGGCACCCATCACCCGAAGGCCCGAGCAACCCAACTAAAATATCTAGAATCTCTAACACGAAACTTAGGCTGACAAGGCCTCCAAATAACTATAACATGATAAGAATGTACAATCTGCAAGCAGAAGAGGCCCAACAACAGTATATATACATAACGGAGGCCGACAAAGCCACATCCAGAGTATCGACAACAAACAAGAAGGCCGGCAAGGCCAAACAAAATGAATACACACTATTACTGGTCTGCAAGCCTCTAAGAGTACTATAATACAACAACTGGATGAGACATATATATATATATATATATATATATATATATATATATATATATATATATATATATATATATATAAATACCTATTTACTAACAACTCTGGAGAAATAGAGTGCGACTACCAACAACTGAAAGCAAGTATCCTATTGGGGAAGTACGTCTGCCTGTCTATCTGTACCTGCGGGCATGAACACAATGCCCCATAAAAGGGGATGTCAGTACAAAAGAATGTACTGAATATGTAAGGCATAAGTAAATGTAAGTAAAGGCATCAATGTGCAAAGAAAACTGAAAGAAACAACCTGTAACTCAGAAGTGTCGCTGAGGACCATACATGTACATAAATGAGATATAATTGCGTAAATATAACGCCATAGACCTCTATAGGCAATATAATCAATACCATATCTATATAAGATGCGTAAATAATGCCATAGGCCTATGTGGGCAATATCATCAATATCATATATATAAGTTGCATATATAACGACATAGGCCTTTAAGGGCAGTATAAATGCCTAGTATAAATATGTATAAAGACAGACTAAGGTTGATAGCATACTTACTAATCCCTTCGGAGTGACGTAAGGTCGTTGAACCTCTGAATACATTATGTGAGCTAACTCATCAACATGTGATATCATAAAATTAGAAAATATCCTCAACATATGTCTTATATGGAAAGCCAAGAATCGGGATAAAAATCTTATTGGAATGAAGAACTTGCACGTTCTTAAGTTACTCGGAATATAATCTTATTGGAAGGACGTTCATTTATGTTACGTTCATTTAGAATCATGCCAAAAGGAATAATGAAAGTAAGCCCTACATACCTTTGTCGATGGCTCCCGAGCTCCCGAATGTTGTATTAACGATAATCTACATTATACGAATGATTTGGGATAAAAATAGGATCAAAAACTCACATGGAAATTTATTTAGACATTCTATCAAACATTTAACGTGCATAGTTCATATTCTTCTATTTCCATGTCAACTAGCTACAAACACTTCCCCTCCATCAACTTACTACAACATCAACATCACAACTACTATACTCTACCACATCCATCCATAAACACATTAAGAATTTTATTAAAATAGTCCAGCAATCATATACAACATGACTACACTTTTAGACAACTATCTAGCATTTCATTGTAGTATTTCACTTCTATATCTCAACCAACACAAGATTTAACTTAAGGACAAGCAAGATAACACTTTACTTACTTTATACAATAGCTCCAACTTGAATTCTAAGCTTGATTTAGCTCACTACATCCCACAACTTCACAACAACATCAAGAGGACGCTTTCTTCACTTCTATCAAGCTTTTAAGGTTAGATTGGTATGAATCCCCTTTGGATTTGCTCTTGAACCTTAGAGATATGTTAGTGAACCTTTGGGAGAGAATTTGGGTCTGGTTTGGTCAATAAATGAGCAAAAATGAAGTCCCCATTAAATTTAAGACGAGTTTGGTCGACCACCGCCTCATTTTGGTCACTCTAGCTCATTGAGCGCAACCTAAAGCGAGCAACAACCTCGCTATGGAGCTTCATCAGCCAGTCTGCCGGCAGTTGCACACCCCGATTAAAACGTGAATATCTTTCAACTACCACGTCGTATCGATGAACGGTTTATTGCGTTGGAAAGAAACTCCTTGAACTTGAACTTAGATAGGTTATTCACCCCATAACTACTCACATACCATCATATATACCCCTGCCAAGTTGAGCCAAAAATCCTGTTCGAAATTCGGCTTGCCCTTCCCCGAGTTTCAACGAACTTAATTTTCTTTGATTCATTTTACCCCAAATTCTTATGAAACTTTCGTAGCACATGTTTAAAATTATTTCATCCAATTATGGGATCTTAGCCTCATCGATATTTACTTTACCTTACTTACCATGCATATGAGCGCGAAAATACGGGGTGTAACATCCTTCCCCCCTTAAGAACATTCGTCCTCGAATGTTGAGAAACATTCTAACTCTTAAGATTTCTAAAAATTTTGATAGAGTTTCTTATGTAAATAGGACTATTCAAACCTCTCAAACAGCCCAAACACATATACAATGCCACACTGGGCGATAGAATAATATAACAACATCATATCTGCTGAAGTCTGGGTTGCACCTGTCATATTTGTCTCAACAATATCACCTAAAAGGATGTATGAATTAAGTTCTATAGGTAGAACAGGTAAAAGAATCATATCGCATGAGTGTCAATATAAACCTGAATTCTAAAACAAATAAGGGTATCTGGCTTCATATCCTTTTCAGCCTCCCATGTTATTTCCTTGACATTATTATTCACTGACATTTCTCCGTACGACAAGTTCTTTGTAATCTGGACATCTGTTACAAGGTTAACACGAAAAATATATATTATGCATTCCTGAAGCATTTGACATATGAAACACTGGATGAGTCGTTCTAAATTTCCGGGGGTAATTTCGGCTCGCACGCCACTTAGCAAAATTTTGGAACAATCTTATATGGTCTGACGTATTTGAGATTAGGCTTGCCTCTCTTTCCAACTTTCTATAATGCCTTTTAGAGACAACATTTTTTCTCAAGAAGCACTAACTTGAAATTCTAAGTTCAATTGCTATCCCTTTAAGCACCAATTACTGACGATCCTATGCGATTGATATCCTCTGTCATATGACTTTATCTTCCTTATAACTTAATACATTAAATCCAATCTAATTAAATTTGGTTTGCTTTTTTCTAATCATCTGGTAGACGTCCTACGTCTTCGCATATTTAGAGCTTTATATGATACCATTCTAGTGCTCAACACAATAACCGTTGCCACACCCAACTTACTATGAGATAAGTGGTCATCCTAATTTCTTTAGTATTCATTGCGCAATTCCGTAAAATTCCCTCGATTGTCTAACTATATTTCTCAATTTGAATACTTGCTAGGGTGGTGGGGCTTACCGGAGTGCCCAAAACTCCTTCTGAACAATCTTTTGAACTTTCATTATAAATTGAGTATCCTTGTAGAAAGATATACAACCAAAGAAACCATGAAGGTGAACAATCCTTTTAATCGTACAATATTGCATAATCCTCAACTCCACAAGTAACCCTAATTATTTAACCAATTCAGGATAATAGCGAGGAAATCCTTATATAAGAATCTCATATTAACCATCTCCCATTCTCATTGGGTATTTAGGGTCCTGAGCTTATCACTCAATTTCTAGTGCTCAACCATTCTTGCTGATAATTAGCACACTGGCTACATCCTCTATAAGGTTCTTTCTCACGTCATTTCCTTAGTATACTCATTCAATCCTTTGATATATCTTGGTACATTCCAGGTAGATAGATTATTGCGGATGATGAATTTCCATCGAGGTCTTGCTTCGTGGCTCTGCCACCTCAGAATACACATATGGTTATGGCCTCTAACGACCATTTTTGTTAAGTACCTTTTCCAATTTCTTTCTTAAAAGTGGGATCTTGACCCTAACTGTCACGACCCAGATCGGAGGGCCATGACGGGCACCCGAACCTCACCCGCAGAGTACCACTAATCATACGGTTAACATCTAACCTTAATTAATTATAGGCCCCAAGGGCCGTCACAAAGTACCCCGCTGACACATTGAGATGATGAACTGGAAAGAAACTACGTAAAATCTTACAAACAGAAGGACTCAACCCATGCATATATACATACTAAGGCCGACAAGGCCACACCTGACTGCTATACATAAGACACTGTCTACAAGCCTCTAAAAGAGTGCGCAATGCCATAAGGTCGGGATAGAGCCCCGCCATACCCATATGTACATGCAAAAAATACCGTACTGAGATTATATCACCACTCTGAAACAAAGGGAGTGCTCCAATATCCGCTGAGTCAGCCACCTACTAATGCGGACCGTTGCCATGCCTACGTGAGCCTGCGGGCATGAAATGCAGCGTCTCCGGACAAAAGGAACGTCAGTACGACTGATGTATCGAGTATGTCAGGCATGAAAAATAGCATAATAGTGACATAAAAGTAAACTGAGACAAGAAACAACCAACCAGTAATGAATGCCTCTGAGGGCCATAATAGCACAAGTATCATGTCTGTGCAGAATGCCTCTGAGGGCTATAATATGTCTAAATGTCATGCACAACGCGGTCATACATATACATATGTGTATATAACGCCATCAAGCCTCTATGGGCACCCCATCATATCATATCGACCTCTGTGGGCATAATCATCATCGTGTATATCTGTACCAACTGCAGGTGGTGTGCGTATATAGCGCCTTCCCTTTTCCCATACCCCATACATATATATAATGCATACATATAGTAGAGTATATAACTCCTTTGAGGTCAAGGTACGTACATGAATATAATGCATGAATGATATGATAATAAGACACTATAAGTTTGTCGGAGTGATGTAATGTCGCTCCACCTCCGATTAACATTATGAATACTAATATATTTTCCATATACCTCAATAAGGATTTAGGAACATATTTAGACATGCTTTGAACATAGGAATGAATAACATGAACATCCTTAACTACAAAGAGTAGAATAATTTATGGGACAATATTACGTTTACGTTTCGTACTTAGAACATGGCAAAAGAAGAAATAATTTGTCTTAATATACCTGAATAAGGATTTACGATTTTTGGAAACAACTATGACGGGTCAATCTCCCTTTAAAGCTTAATCTCGAATCCAAGCTTAGAGATAGAATAAACACGTTACTACATGTATACCTTGTGCTATGCATAAAATTCAGTGAGAAAGTTTCTCTAAATTTCGGGAAACAGAAGGAAACATTTGCTGAATGTTGTGGTTGAGGATTACGTTTTGGGCAGCATATGGTTCCATTCCATTAAATGTCAAGAAATGAGATAATGCTCCCCCTTAACACATGTCATCTCTATACTTAAGATAATGCCACCTTATTTTACATAATGCCACCTCATTTTACATGATACCACAACTACTTCATGTTTCCCACATGATCAATTCTTGTTCTCAATACACTAAAATACTAATCACTTTTTAAATACTTAACATATTCGTTATTATAATCATGTGATATAATACTAGTCCATAACCTCTTTTGGGTCATACCAAAATATTATTATTAATCCCCGTCGTCACAGTTTTAAAATCTTAAATTATTTCGGGACTACATCCTTCTATATCCTAAGCTCTTTATGTAAATACCCAATTATAACAAAATTTCCCCAGGACTCAGGTCTACTTGCATACATTTAGATGCTCAAACCATCGCCCGAAAGTACGGGGTGTTACATCATTTTCCCCTTAGAAACATTCATCTTCGAATGTTGGGTGACATATCTAATCCCCGTCACGTAACCGAAAAATACAACTACTTTTTCACGGGGCCATATAATATAACATACATCATTACATCAGACATCACCTGGTCTGCATGCATTAATTATAATATTATGAAATGGAACTCACCTTATGCTTTTTGCCGAACCTCGGCATTCCTCTGAAATAGGTATGGATATTTGTGTTTCATCTCCTCTTCCGCCTCCCATTTCACTTCTTCTACATACTTATTCCGCCACAGAACTTTCACGGAGGCTACTTCTTTAGTCCTCAACTTGCGGACTTGTTGATCTAAGATAGCAATAGGAACCTCTTCATATGATAGGTCCTATGTAACCTTCACATCATCAATCGGTACAATTCGGGAAGGATCCCCAACACACGCTCTTAACATAGAAACATGGAAAACTGGATGAACAAACTCTAACTCCGAAGGCAAGTCCAATTCGTAAGCTACTTGGCCGATTCGTCGAATTATGCGACATGGACAAATATACCTTGAGCTGAGCTTTCCCTTTTTCCCAAATCTCATTACACCTTTCATAGGAGAAATCTTCAAGAAGACCCAATCATCCACTTGGAACTCTAAGTCCCGCCACCGCACATCGAAATACGATTTCTGACGACTCTGAGTGGTTAGCAGCCGTTCTTCGATAAGCTTCATCTTCTCTATGGCTTGGTGTACTAAGTCAGGCCCAAATAACCCTGATTCACCTACCTCGAACCATCCGATAGGAGATCTACATCTTCGTTCATATAAAGCCTCGTATGGAGCCATTTTAATTCTATCATGATAACTGTTATCGTACGCAAATCCAATAAGGGGTAAATGATCGTCCAAACTTCCTTTAAAGTCCAAAACACAAGCTCGTAGCATGTCCTCGAGCGTCTAAATTGTATGCTCGGCCTGCCCGTCTGTCTGATGGTGGAAAGCTGTGCTAAGATTAACTTGGGTGCCTAAATCTTTTTGAAATGATTTCCAAAAGTTAGTTGTGAATTGCACACCTCGATTAGATATAATAGAAATAGGCATACCATGAAGGCGAACAATCTCCTTAACGTACAACTTTGCGTAGTCCTCAGTTGTGAGGTACTTTTGACCGCCAGGAAATGAGCTGATTTGGTCAGTCTGTCAACAATTACCCAAATAGAATCAAACTTATGATAAGAGCGTGGTAAACCAGTAACGAAATCCATATTAATCATTTCCCATTTCCACATCGAAATCCCAATATTCTGAGTCAAGCCACCGGGCTTTTGGTGGTCTATTTTTACTTGCTGATAATTAGGACAATGAGTTACAAACTCCGCAATGCTCATCTTCATGTCGTTCCACCAATAGATACCCTTGAGATCATGATACATCTTAGTAGATCCAGGGTGAATAGAATATCGTGAGCAATGGACCTCCGTCATAATTTTGTCTCATAACCCCCCTACAATTGGAACACATAAACGGCTCTAGTGACTGAGGACCCCATGTTCGTCAATCTCAAAGGTTGTAGTCTTCTTCTGTTGAATGCCCTCTCTGATTTTTTCCAAACTGGGGTCTTCCCACTGACGTTCCTTAACTTCTGATATAAAGGACGACTCTGACATATTCTAAATCACAAAGCCACCATCCTCTGAATTCATTAGTCGGACTCCCAAATAGCTAACTGATGCAGCTCTCTTACTAACTCCTTTCTCTCGACCTGCACCGGCATCGAGCTGACCATCGACATACAACTGAGCGCGTCCGCTACAATATTAGTTTTACCGGGATGGTATAAGATGTCCACATCATAATCCTTCAACAATTCAAGACAACTTATTTGTCTCAAGTTCAACTCTTTCTGTTTAAATATGTATTGCAGACTTTTATGATCGGTGAAAATGTCTACATGAACACCATAAAAGTAGTGCCGCCAAATTTTCAGTGCATAGATCACCGCGGCCAACTCCAAATCGTGTGTCGGATAGTTTTTCTCACGTTTCCTCAATTGCCTTGAAGCATAGGCAATCACTTTACCATGCTGCATTAGCACGCATCCTAAACCTGCTTCTAAGGCATCACAATACACAACATAGCCTTCTGGACCCTCTGGGAGAGTAAGGACTGGAGTCGATGTTAGTCTGTCCTTTAACTCTTGGAAGCTCTACTCACAGGCATCGGACCTCTGGAACTTTATTGCCTTTTATGTCAACTTTGTTAATGGTGCTAATATGGTAGAAAACCCTTCTACAAACCTCCTATAATAGCCGGCTAACCCCAGAAAGCTGCGAACATCTGATGGAGTCGTGGGCCTCGACCAATTCTTCACCGCTTCAATCTTTTGAGTGTAAACTCTTATACCTTCATCTGACACTATATGACCAAGGAAAGCCACTGAATTCAACCAAAACTCACATTGAGTGGACATCTTATATCGCTCTAGTGTACGCCACAGGTACACCTCTATCCTCCAAACATCTCCTTAGAACCTCCCTAGGGACCCTGTCGTATGCCTTCTCAATATTGATGAAAACCATATGTAAGTCTCTCTTCCTCTCCCTATACTGCTCCACCAGTCTCCTAATAAGATGAATGACTTCTATAGTCGAATGCCCCTGCATGAATTCAAACTGGTTCTCGAAAATAGACACGCCTCTTCTCACCCTCATCTCTACGACCCTTTCCCAAACTTTCATAGTGTGTCTTAGCAGCTTGATAACCCTATAGTTGTTGCAACTCTGGATGTCACATTTGTTCTTGTACAAAGGAATCATTCTACTCCACCTCCATTCTTCGGGCATTCTCATTATCTTAAAAATGACGTTAAACAACTCAGACAGCCCTGTATGTGCTCTTCCAAAATTCAACTGGGATCTCATCAGGCCCGGTCGCTCGTCCCTTGCGCATCCTACGAACAACACCCTTAACCTCCTCAACCTTAATGCTTCAATAATGCCCAAAATTCCGGTACCTACCAGATTACTCCAGATCTCCCAGCACAACGTCTTTATCTTCTTTGTTAAAGAGTTTATGGAACTAAGACTGCCACCTCCGCCTAATATGTGTGTCTTCCACCAGTACTTTGTCGTCCTCGTCCTTGATGCACCTCACGTGATCCAAGTCACGGGCCCTCCTCTCCGTCGCCTTGGCTAGTCTGTACAACTTCTTATCCCCACCTTTTTCCTCTAATTCCACATACAGGCGTTCAAAAGCCACCGTAACCGCTACTTTGCCTCCTTCTTCGTCATCTTATACAATTATTTATTCGTCCACTTCTCCACCTCATCCTTGCTTTTCTACCAATTTTGCATACGCCGTTTTTTTCGCTTCCACCTACTCTTGAACTTTACCATTCCACCACCAGTCCCCTCGATGCCCACCACGGCTACCCCGCGAGACCTCTAGCACTTCTCTAGCTACCTCTTGAATGCAACTGGTCGTCCTATCCCACATATCGGTCGCCTTCCCACTACTCCCCTAAGCCCCTTTGGCTATCAACATCTCCCACATCTCCTTTGTACTAGCCATGGTCAAACTCTCCCATTTTATTCTTAACATGTCATCTACAACCCTCTTCTTCTTCTTCTCCATCTTGATCTCCAAATTCATCACCAAAAGCTTATGTCGGGTGGTAAGATACTCCCTCGGAATAACCTTACAGTCTTTACAAAGACAATTGTCAACCTTCCTAAGGAACAAAAAGTCTATCTGAGTCTTAGCCACCGAACTACGGAAAGTCACTAAGTGATCCTCTTTCTTCAAAAACCTCGAATTGGCTATCACCATCCCAAAAGCTCTAGCGAACTCCAAAAGTGAGACACCTCTCCTGTTCCTATTCCCGAGGCCAAGGCCTCTATGGACATCGTCATAACCCAGTGACCCGATATGTCCATTAAAATTCTCTCCTACAAATAATTTCTCCGTGGGTGGTATACCACCCACCACTTCGTCCAAATCCTCCCAAAAGCGCATCTTCTCCTCCTCGTCCAAGTCCGTCTGCGGCGCGTAAACACTAATAATGTTCATAGTGAACCCTCCAACTACCAACTTAATCGTCATCATCCTGTCATTGACCATTCTTACCTCTACCACATGATCCCTCAGCTCGCTGTCTACTAAAATGTCTACCCCATTCCTGCAACTCGACCTACCCAAGAACCATAACTTATACCCGTCTACATCCTTAGACTTAGGTCCTACCCATTTGGTCTCCTGGACATAGGCTATATTAATCTTCATCTTCTTAAGAATCTTAACTAGCTATATGGACTTCCCTGTGAAAATCTCAATGTTCTAAGACACTATTCTCAGCCTAGCATCTCCCTTACCCCACTTGCCCTCGCCCCCGTCCCCGACCGAGAACATGACCCTAGTCTACCATCAGTCACCAAAGCCACTGACGCGGATATAAACCAATATACTAATCAAATATTTACACCTAAAACAGGAACGCCAAGAATGATATAACGAAAGGCCAGAAGAGTAAATGCAAGACTGTAAAGGCAAGAAGCAATACAGTGAAGCGTCAAAATTTAGATACAGGGATAGGGACAAAGAATAGGTACGAGCAACTGGAGGTACCAACTCCAGTTGAACCAAAGTTTAAATACACAATAACAGACAAATAATGAATATGGGCCACCGGAGGTACTAGCTCTAGGTGGATAGTACCCGTCCGCCGTCAGTAATCCCGTCGGAACTCCTTGCTCACTGCCGGATTTCACTGTTCACCGCCGGAAATCAATGTATAACTCTGGACGTTATTGGCTTCTAGGTCGATTTTAGGGTTCCAATGAGACAGGGTAAGGCTCGTCAGAAAAGCACCCAGAGAACAAAGCAGAATGGGAAACAGAAGGAGAAAGGGGGGAGGCCTGGCATAGTCGCCGGTCACCGGAATCCAGCTATAGTGAAGCCAGTGTGGTGAAGGAAGAAGGGAAAGGATGGCGAGAGAGAGGTAGAGAGAAGGGAGATCTGGGGGAGAGAAGAGAAGAGGAGGGAGAAAGGTTACATGCGTTTACCGGTGCCGGCAAGTGTGGGGTTGGGGGGGGGAGGGAACTAGTCGTTAACGGGCAGACTTTACACAAAAGAGATGTAAATAGAGAAAAAAATCAGAAATAGCACCGATGATCTGAATAAATTCCTGAAATTGAATCAGAAGTTAAAATGCTTAGGTTTTCTAAGTCTCAGCCTGGAAGCCCACATAACGCCAAGGCATTTAACTGCTCTTATATTTGTTAAGAAGGGAAGTCACAGGAAGATATCAAATGTCTAGATGTCTATAATTATCCTGAATAAAGTAGCCAAACTTATCTAACATAGTCATTTTCACCCTGATTTATCCTCACACAACAAATTCTAGAAATTGTTGTTCATCCCTTCCCCCCTAAAGTTCAGAGAAGGGTGATGTACAGAACCTTAGTCATCTGACATCAAACTTTTCTGATATCAATAGGCGAGAAATGGCTTTTAATATCTACACTTATCTTAGCATTTCGAATATAACTAACCTATACTAACTTAAATCCCAGCTTTAGTCCAATTTGGGAGGAGAAACTTGATGACGATTACAAAAAGGCAGTAGAAGAGAATACTCATTACCAATGAGAAAAAGTTTCATGATTGAAATACACATAGGTCTTCCATTCAAAAATATATAGAAACTCCTAATGTAATATATTTTTGAATGAAAAGACCATGCATACTGCTATCATGAAAATTATACTTTTTCTAACATAGGCAAGCAAGCATCTGCTCAAGATTCACCCCAAAACCAAAATTAGTCTTGCAATTATTCTTCGGGTTGGGGCGGTAGTCTTTTGAATACAAGATAATCATTTTTGCATCTTTTGAATTCAAGATAATCATTTTTGCATCTTTTGAATACAAGATAATCATTTTTGCATCTTTTGAATACAAGATGACAATATAAGATGGATAAGGAACAAAACAAAAATTTACACACAGCATGCAATGTTGGCCTTCCTTTTATGATTGGACAAAACGGCCAATTTCTATCTAATTTCTGCAATTAAAGCTTCATTCACCAGAATTTCTTAGGACGCAGTATATATGAGACAACCTAATTATGGATTTCTTCTACAAATTCTCCAATTACCAATGGACACAAGAAAATATAAGCTTATATCTATGCTACTCTGAGGTATCAGTTTTGCCAGACAACTGATGCCTAAGGAAAAGGTACTACCTACACCAAGTCTGCAAAAAGGGGAAACACTTGAAACACTAGACTGACTAATTCATCACTTAACTAGACCAGTACCTCAGCTTATGCATGCTCTTTTTCAAAGTGATTCTAAAGAGTAAATGTTTGCTGCATTGACTCCTGCAAGTTTGGGTGAAAATTCGAGATTAAGTTTAATCTACACTTGTTTAGTTCAAGCCTATAGGGCATTTAAAATAAATATCAAATTTACTGGAGTACTTCAAAGTAATCCTCCGGCACATACATTTTTTTGGGATAACCGAGAAATTCTCTCGTGAGTTACCCGGCCTAACCCCAGTTGGCCAACAGGTTCGAAACTCGGTAGAGTATGAGCCCATCCCTCTAATCTGAAGTACCAAGCTTCGTGTCAGTGGAAGGATTTGAAATCTGGACGTGCTCCCAATCAACATATCCCAAGCATGCCCTTACACTAGACCAAAGCCCTGGACGATTCTCCACTTTGCAGTATTCAATCATTTACCACCCTGCTTTTCCTCTTAGTGGAAAAGGATGTAAAGCAAATATATTCACAATTTAGCAAGGTTACCATACTTCTATATGAAAATGTAATGAGACAGGGAGTTTCAGCAGCATGATTATAGTGCAATCAGCACCAATTGAAGTTTATATATGTCCATGAGATAGCCAATTCCAGAGTCTACTAAGTAAGTTCCCCAAGCAATATTCATGTCTTTTTTCTTCAAAATGTGCTTGGGAAGAAATGACCAAAAAAAAAAAAGGGAGACCACCTCTTGAATTGCCATGTGAAACTATAATTTGTTATGCAATGCAAACTTGACATGTGCTTGGGAAGGATTGACAACAAAAGAAAAGGGAGAAACCAATCCTTAACATGCCGTATGTAACTACAAATTATTATGCAATAAAAACTTGACCTGTGCTCGGATTATATTGCCTTCCTAAAAAAAAGCTTGACACGTTCTTGGGAAGGATTGACAATAAAACGAAAGGGAGAAACCACCTCTTTAACTGTCATGTGAAACTATAAATATTGTGCAGAGAAAACTGGAAGTGCATTCCATATTCAAAAACCAAATGGCAGTAAGAATTCATGAAGGACAATTAAATAGCAGACAAGACGTTACCTAATCACGAATTTCCAGATAAGTGTTGCTTAATCATGAAAATATATTACCCCCCCTGAAAATTGACACTATACACTGATAGAAACTTAAAAATAAAGAGAGCATTCGAAATAATTTTTCCAGCCTCAAAGAATGGTAAAAATTTATAAACAATTGAAAACTAAAACACTAAACTAAAGTAGAAAAAGAAAAATGCTAAAACTAAGATAGACGTTGTAAAAAATTTAAAATTGAGTACTAACTTCACGTGTGAGGGAGAAGTGACAAGCCAAACAGGAGATGCTTGTAAGACTAGCTTGTTAACTCGATCAAGCATACTTTCAACCGTCACCAAAATTGAAATTATATGCCTGCAGGATTTTCTTTATCAACATACTTGGACCAAAGAGTCCGAAATTGGTTCATTGCATTATCGAGCCATGGTACATAATCCCATTGAAGTGGACCACTGCAGCATTATTTATCTCATCCATGCTGATGCTTGGATTATAGCCAAGCCCCAAAATATGCCAAGACTTATAAAGTGGCTTTGTTGTGGAGTAAAATGTGATCAAACCTGGAGGCAATGTTCCCAATTTCCACAATGTCCGATTTTCATTCTGCAAAATATTAGCAACTCTATTAGTTAGAATGAATACACTTGCAGTTAAAGTAGTCCTGGAAGAAGTTACTCAAACCCAGTGAAGAAATAGGATAATGTTGCTTTTAGCAATATCTACAAAACCTAGAGTGTAAGCACAAGCACAAAGATATCTGGCCATCATATATGGGGAGAGATTTTTGCTTAATAGAGAACACTATGACGGCAACTAAATCTAGAAACTAACATATTCAAAGAAGATAACTGTGTCTCACCATGCTCTGCCAGTAATGGTATTCTTCAGTGGACTTCTCCCTCCTCTAAGCATCTAAGTCAAAGAAATTCATTCCATAAGCCCATGCACATGCCTTGGGGTTAAACTTTTTTTTGATCAATGGATGTGAGAAATTCATTGTATTGTGCATATCGATGGAATGAACCAAAACATGTCTCTACAGCTCCATTCACCTTACCGTCCATATCTATCTTCCAGAGGCCTGTCAAATCTCTCTGAACAACTATATCATCGTCCAAGAACAAAATCCTGTGTAACTTGGGGTACATTTTGGGCAAATAGAACCTAAGGTGGTCAAAGATACTTGGGGTTCCTAAATTTCATGTTATTGGTATCCTTGGTTGCATTCTCAAGCTGATTATTAAAGTAGAACTGCTGCATCTTTGCAGATTCAAGTTGCTTAAGTACTGGGACATAAGAGGAGTTCAAGAACTTATAATCTTCAACAGCCTTCACTTCATTGTGCGCTCCCATGTAATCTTTCATCTTGAACATAACTTGCATAGCCCCAAGATTCATATTATCAGTTACAACATGAAACACGTGCTGTGATGGGTCTTTCGAGTTCTTTACAGCTGAGTTCACCACAACTGAAGCAGCAAGAACATTATCAGAGAAAATTGCATAATGATAAAGCTTAGGATCCTCAAATTCCGATGGAGTAGGCTTCCCATCATCTATATACTTCTCCGGACGTGCAATTCGTTCTTCCATCAACCTCATTGCCAAACAATGCAGGCTCTTCGGGATAGACTTTGCAGCTATCAAGCTATAAAATGCACCTTGCTTCTTTGCCTTGGTTAATTGCTCATTGACAATAAAAATAGTGTATTTTAGCTTTTGAATCTTTAATTGATTATAAAAAGACTCTTTTGCCTCTACAACAATTTGTCTCGTTGCTTTTATTCGTTCCTTCAAGTCCTTCTCGAAATGCCTAAGCACTGACTCATCAATGGACTTCGCATCTGACTCAAACAAGCTTCATCTTTCTAGCATAGGCAGTGTAGGCCAGAGATAAAGTGCGGTGATCATCTGCTTGCTTCCAGATATGGTCAAGCCTTGGCTTCAAAGGATCCGATTTCAAGCCTATAATGGACCTACGTTTTGATCCAACTCCATACAAATCATTCGAGAAACCCTAATTTAAACAAAAATCAAGCAATTAATACATAAAAGGCACAAATAAATGCATAATAAACTCATAAAAGACTCAAATTATAGCATTGAAAAGGAAGAGAAACTAGAAAGACTGACAATAGACAATGTTAGTTTTTGAACAATTGAGATCTCAGTAACTTTGAGAGAATACATACCTAAAGTTCACTAAGAAATTACAGTAAAATTTTGAGAAAACAGAGAGATAACAAAAGTAAAAAAAGCAACAGTGAGAGAACAACTTAAAGGTGAAGAATTCAGTGATGGTGGAATATGAAGAGGTGATAATGTGATACGGGATTCGTCATTCATCTCTTTTACTTGTGCAGTTACGCTGTGTTTAGCTTGGGGTTTTCTAATTATCCTTTATACTCTTCTTTTTTAACTTACTGCTCTATCTGTTTCATTTCAAGGTAACTTTTCTTTTACTGTGGTGGTTGCTTTTAGAATTTAGAATTTAGAATTTTAAACATGTCAGTAGTATATTTCACTAGCTATAAAATTATATTATTAAGAAATAAAAAAAATTAAATTATTTTTATTTTCTAAATAAATTAAAACAGGAGTGTTACGTAAAATAAAATAGAGAGTACTTATTTATTTACCGTAGTACAGTTAAAATAGGATTGACTTTCATTTTAGATGCTTCATTTTCTTTAGAATTTTCAAGGAAGTTATTTGTTTGCAAAATGAACACATTTATTCAATTTGACTAACTATCGCTATTTGCTATAAAAGACAAATTATTACTACGACCTACGTTGATTATATTTCTAAAATCGATTCTTTGTAAAGATTGAGATTTTTATTTTAATTGATAAATGATAGATAAATTGATATTGTAGAATGATATTAATCTCCCTTTCCAGAGTCTTCTCATTAATACAATATATATATTGTATACAATATGAATTCTAATTGAATAAGAGTCTCTACTTTACATAAATACACTCAAATATTAATTACAAAATATACGAGGAATATATAAATATATTCGCTATCACACCCCCTCAGTCGGAGCGGGAGGAGGTTGGACGCTGAGACTGGATCTGAAGTCAAGAAACAGCTGTCGAGGAAGCCCCTTAGTGAAGATATTTGCGTACTGATACGAAGAATGCACATGCAACACCTTAACATGACCTATGGCAACCTTCTCACGAACAAAATGGATATCCATCTCAATATGTTTTGTTCGCTGATGTTGAACCAGGTTATGAGATAAGTAGACCGCAGATATGTTTTCACAGTAACCATAGACGTCTTACGTAAGGGACAATGAAGCTTCAGAAGGAGGTTTCAGAGCCAATAGAACTCAACAACAATGTTCGCCTTTATATTCTGTTTCTGCACTCGAACGGGAGAGTGTAGCTTGCCACTTGGCAGACCACGAGATGAGATTATCTCCTTAGAATACACAATAGCCGGATGTGGATCGACGTGTGTCTGGACAGCCTGCCCAATCGGCGTCCGTATATGATATCAGCTTGGTCGGTGCAGAAGGATAGAGATGTAATCCATAGTCAAGAGTACCCTTAATGTATCGAACGATACATTTAAGAGTTGTAATGTGAGGCTTCTTGGGGGCGTGTATAAATAAATACACCTGTTGAACAACATATAACTGTCTGGGCAGGCGACGCCCAGTATTTGATTAAACCATCTTATATCATGCATATTGGGTTGACGGTTCCCAACTATATGTGTCATTAGTTTTGCATGATATTAAGATGTTATATTGGATATGGCGTAAAAGAGTTGATCTTGGTTAAAACCCTGAATTAAAATATTCTCCAAAACTTTAAATACAAGTCTAAATTAAAACGCGTCGTCCATTATAATTATTAGAGTGCAAAATCATTTTCGGCGATACGAGTATTTATGCCAAAGCATTTGCTCTAAGTCTACGAGGACCCAGACTCTTTCATAGATGTGTTTTTAATGTAAAGGTAAACGATAAACTTTTGTAGGTATTTACACCAAAGTGTTTGCTCACAAAGGCCAACTTTGCTTGATACATAAACGCAGTCGTGTAATTGGGTTGACTTGCTTAGACAAATCTTGGCGCCAAAGTGTCGGACTAATCTAAGGACGCAAGATTAAATATAATATTTGATCAATGAAGAGTTACAAATAAGTTTTGCAATTGGTTTAGAACCTACCAAGATGTGTTATTGAAGTTATCAGCCAAAACAAACGCAAAGATAGCATAGGCTTGGATCTTGGCCCATTATGACCTCAATTAAAATAGGTTTGTATTCTACCATGGGGTCGTAGAAGTATGTTAAAATATTGGAAGCTAATTAAACAAAATGTCATGTTTATTAGCCTAAACGAATGTGTATAATAGGAAACAAATTTTGAGTTTGATTTCCAGTCTATCTAATTCTTCAGATTATTAAAGATGTCGAGCTTATCGTTGAAAATGTTGATTGAGATGAACAAACTTACTGGACCGAACTACCTTGATTGACTAAGGAATTTGTGAATAGTGCTGAGACAAGAGAAAATAGAATGCGTGTTGGACACGGTGTTCCCAACAGTCCCTGCAACAGACTCTACTGAATATGCCTCTTTTGATAAGGAAGCTTACCAAAAACACCTAGATGATGCCACTTCAGCGCAGTGCGTGATGTTGTCTTCCATGTCTATGAAACTTCAGAGACAACATGATAACATGAGGCCCAATGATATGCTCGAACACTTGAAGAGTCTCTATGACTCACAATCCCAGACTATAGAATATAAGTTACTAATAGAACTCTTTAAGTGTAAGCTCAATGAAGGGGGACAGGTCTCGCAGCATGTGTTGAAGATGATAGGGCTGATAGAGAGGCTTGCTTCAATTGGAACGAAGTTTGAAAAGAATGTCGCTACCACCCTCATCCTGAACTCTCTCCCTCGTTCTTTTGAGAACTTAGCAGTGAATTTTAATATGAATGGAACGAAGACGATTCTGCCGGAGCTGCACAACATGCTTAAGACATTTGAGTCTTCCACCTCCAAAGGCAAAACTGTACTCATGGTGAGCTCTTCTAGCCGACCCAAGCCGAAAGGCAAGGAATGCCAGAAGCAGAAGAAGGGCAAAGCAGACGTTGCGCCCTCAACTATGAAGCCTAAGGGAGGTGTGAAGAAGAAGGTAAATCCGGCTAAGGATGAATGCCTCAACTGCCACAAGAAGGGGCATTGGAAGAAGGACTGCATGGCACCAGGAGGAGGAAAAGCACCTGGTGCTCCTGCCTTTGGTGGACAAGGTATGTACGTCATTAAAATAAATATGTCTATAAATAACTCTCATTCATAGGTATTGGATATCGCTTGTGGCTCACACATTTGTACAAATGTGCAGGGGCTAACTAATACTAAGAAGGTTGGACCAAGGGAGGCAGACCTACGCGTTGGAAATGGAGCACGAGTAGATGTTGAGCGCGTATGGACTTATAGATTAAACTTACCTTCTGGCTATTGTTTGGTATTGAATGATTGCTTCTATGTACCCTCGTTAACGAGGAATATCATTTCTATCCCAATTTTGGACATGAAGGGTGTTTCCTCGTATATTTATAATGGTGGTCAAGTACTCTCTTTTGATAATATTATATATGGAACTGCTCCTCTTGTGGATAGATTATATACACTAAACTATAGTCGAGAGATATTCAATGTACAAAATAAATGAGCCAAGATAAGTAATAGAAACTCTACCTACCTATGGCATTGCAGACTTAGTCATATCAACAAATCAATGATAGCAAGGTTGAGGAATTAGACTACCTCAAACCATTTGACTTGGAGTCTTATGGTAACTGCGAATCATGCTTGAGAGGAAAGATGACAAATAAACCACTTTCTGGAAAAGCTGTGCGAGCCAAGGAGGTGCTTGAGTTGGTCCATACTGATGTATGTGGGCCATTCTCGACTCAAGCTAAAGGAGGCTTCCCATACTTCATCACTTTTACTGACGACTTCACAAGGTATGTATATGTGTATCTTATGAGACATAAATCCGAGGCTTTTGAGAAGTTCAAGGAGTACAAGTCTGAAGTAGAGAAGCAACTTGCAACAAGTATCAAGACCATTCGATCGGATCGAGGAGGTGAATACTTGAGCAAGGATTTTCTAGATTACTTAAATCTATATGGAGTCCAGTTAGAATGGACACCTCCTGGAACACCACAGATGAATGGTGTTGCCGAAAGGAGAAACCGAACCTTATTGGATATGGTTCGATCCATGATGAGCTCCTCAGCTCTACCTACATATCTTTGGGGACATGCTATACAAACCTCTATATATGTTCTGAACAAGGTTCCTTCCAAGTCAGTAGAAAAGACACCCTATGAGATATGATGTGGCAAGAAGCCATCTCTTAAACATATAAGACCCTGGGGGTGCCCTGTATATGTTAAGAAGATGCTCACTGACAAGTTGGAATCTAAAAGTGAGAAATGTTACTTCGTGGGGTATCCAAAGGAAACTAAGGGATACTACTTCTATCTTCATGGAGAACATAAGGTCATTGTTTCCAGGAACACAACTTTCCTTGAAGAAGAATATGTCTACAAGGAACATAGTTGTACAAAGATAGAACTTGAAGAAATTCAAGAACCACAAGATAACACAGAAGTTGAACCCTTGTCGAATGAACTAAACAAGGATTTAGTGGGAGTATTTGGTGAAGATTGGGTACTTATAGTACGCCCTTCAGCCAGTGGGAGTGCTGTGAGAGATAGTGCAAAAATGCAAGACTCTCATACACAACCAATGGAAGATGATACAATGGTTGTACATCATTCCATTAAGGAAATACACGAAAATGACATTCTTGAAAGCTCTCAAGGTGATGGATTGTCCAACACACAAAGACCTTCTCACAATCAGAATGCAACAAACACTGAAACACAAAATAATCAACTCCGTAGGACCACTAGGACTCACCGTCCGCCTGAAAGACTTAATCTCCTTGTTGAAACACACAATGAGATAGATATTCCTGATGACGATGAACCTACACCTACATCGAAGCTATGTTAGACATTGATTCGCAAAGATGGCAAGAAGCCATGAAATCTGAGATGGACTCGATGTACATAAATCAAGTTTGGAACTTGGTTGATTTGGCAATAGGGGTTAGACCCATATGATGCAAATGGGTCTTCAAGAAGAAGATTGATGCATATGGCAAGGTACAGACTTATAAACAATATTGGTGGCTAAAGGTTATAATTAACGGCCTGGGGTCGATTATGATGAAACCTTTTCACCAGTTGCCAAGATTAAGTCCATTCGGATTTTTCTTGCAATAGCTGCATATTATGACTATGACATTTGGCAGATAGACGTCTAAACTGCTTTCCTCAATGGTAGTCTAGTTGAGGAGGTATATATGAAACAACCTGAGGGTTTTTCAATTGAGTCCAAACTAAGTGGTGTATGCAAGCTACAAAAGTCCATTTATGGGCTTAAGCAAGCCTCGAGGAGTTGGAACATTTACTTCGACAAGGCTATCAAGTCATTTGATTTCGTCAGAAGCAAAGAGGATCCATGTGTTTATAGTAAACGCAAGGATGAGAGTATTGCCTTCATTATCATACATGTAGGTGACATATTAATAATGGGAGACAATAAGACTCTCCTGTAGTCAGTCAAGGAGTGGTTGTCTAGTACTTTCATGGTGAAGGATTTAGGTGAAGCCTGCTACATTCTGGGGATTAGGATCTATAGAGATAGACCTAACCGATTGTTGGGGCTTGCTTAGACGTTTTTCTATGGAAAATTCCAAGAAAGGTGGTCTACCTATGGACAAGGCATCAAGTTATCTTAGAAGGATAGTCCTTCTAATACTATAGAACTTGAACGCATGAAAAAGATCCCATATGCTTCGGCTATAGGATCAATCATGTATGTCATGACCTGTACTAGGCCAGATGTGGCCTTTGCACTTAGTATGACTTGTAAATTCCAGCAGAATCCTGGGGAAGAACACTGAAAGGCAGTCAAGAGTATTCTTAAGTATCTTAGACGAACTAAAGATTACTTCTTAGTCTATGGTGGGGAAGAAAAGCTAGCTGCTACTGGGTACACTGATGCTAGCTTCCAGACGGATGTTGATGACTACAAATCTCAATCTGGGTACACGTTCATTTTCAATGGTGGAGCAGTAAGCTGGAAAAGTTCCAAACAAGCTACAACTGCTGATTCGACAACAGAAGCTGAGTACATTGCTGGATCGGAAGCTGGTAAAGAAGCTGTCGCACTATCTGAGTTCCTGAAGGAACTAGGGGTTGTTCCAAGTGCCACTTGTCCAATAAGGAAGTACCAGATACTCAGGGAGATGGTGGAGACTGAAGAGATTAGATTAGACTATGTTCCCACAGACGATAATCTAGCTGACCCATTCACTAAACCATTAAGCTTAGTCAAACATAATGGTCATTTTGAGAATATGGGCATTAGATATGTTGGAGATTGGCTCTAGGCCACGTGGGAGATTGAAAGTATATTTATGCCCTAGAGACAATCTCTATTAGGACAAATGTATTTTATACACATTCGTATTATTATTAATGGAGATTAATATTTTGGCATTTACAATTATTGAATTATTAATTGATTGTTTATAATATTCTATAATATGCATCCCTGGAGGTTACACTGTTATTAATAGTGTGAGATATTAATATTATAACGTAACTTTTAAAATAGCCTCAACTAATGATCATCGAGAATGGGATATCGATGGCATGTGATAAGTCGACATGTGGTCTGCATCACATCCTTAGAGGATGTAGTATGTCTCACCTGCTACGAGTAATGGCTACTCGTGATGGACACATGGATACTTTGGAAGTATTGGTATACCCCACTGATAAACTATTTGTTATACTTGTCTAAAGTATGATCAGCGTGTGGGAGATAGAAGTCCTTAGACTTGAGGTCAATACACGCCTTGCCTTGTCTACAAAATAATGTACTTTGATCCCGTCCTAATCTCAAATGCCTTATAGGTTGAGATACGACTTGTATTGGGTATATTATGATGTGAATTAAAGGTGGTAGTTGAGCCAAGATTAGGATTCATTCCTCGAATGTATATTCGAGAGAACACTCGGATTCTCAGTGATATTAGGTTGACTAAGTCGTTGGCCAATGCAATAGACGTATTTAGAATATGGTCTAGTTGTCAAGTAATATAGATGAGATATAATGATTAAGCCATTTGGATAGACACTTGACAAATACTAAGCTTGATCGGGTATGTCGTGAATGAAAGGATTTTATCTTACCACATAAAGATTAAGTTTACTGGATTAACGTAAACGTACTTCACATATTGAGTTCGTCTTCCGGCGCCGTCTAGGAGTTCCGCGTAGACCTTAATTTGATTAATGTCGATATGAGAAGGCATGTAGGGTTACACTATGTCGATTGTCCTTTCGATCTAAGGATGTATTGAGAGAGTAATTAAATGTTCAGTTTAGAATCGAGATATTTAAATGAATAATGATTATTTTAATTAAGTCAAAATTGGATTTTGGATTTAATTAAGAATGCGCGGGAAAATAAATCGAGATAGTGCAGGAGCACATCGAGCGCCGCGGCGCCTCTGCCTCAATTTTTGGGCCAGACTCAAGGTCAAACCCTAATCCGGTTTGACCTAATTTTCGCCTATAAATAGTGGCATTCTCTTCATTATTCATATACCAATTTCAGATTATCATTCTAAGCCTTAGAGACTTAGAATCAAAACTCTCTCGAACCTCTGCCGGATTTACTAGCTTTCTGAAAGAGAAATACATTAAAGCTTGGAGCTTGCAATCGGAAGGACAACCACGTGTCTACCTTATAGTAGATAAAGATTCCAGATACTATAACCTGTAAGTATTATGCTTTATGTTAAAGGTTTGATTGTTGTATAACCATAGCAGAAAATTTGTTGAGGTAAATAAGAAACAAAAATTTTAAACTTCCGCTGTGCCTTACTTATGTGTTTTGAACCCCACAAAACCCTACAGTTTTCTGGTGCTGTTGGAGCGTTTGCCCGGAGGAATGCTTCTGGTTCTGGTAGGCATGGGGAACACTCCAGACACAAGACTTCAGATGATATACCTTCATCTAAAGATGTGGTATTGATTCCTTCTATTTCTGAAAGCGATAGATAAAAGAAGTATTTTCTCAGCCGGGATTGGAGAATATCATTGGTTTGCTAGCATCTGCATTCAGCTTTTAATACTACTAGTAATATTAATATGCTTATAATTTTACAGCAAGCTGATTCAGAAAAAGGCCGTACCTCAAGAAACTGTAGCTCGTCCAGAAGGGCTACGATTTCAAGTAGCAGACCGAGCTCTTCTGGTGAACCTACCGATAGTCGCTCAAGCAGCATATTAGTGTCAAGAAGTGGCCGTTAATCTGCCACACAGGATTCATTCCGGAGTTGAACCGAAACCATCATTTTTCTCCTGGACTTCAGTTACAAAGGGAAGGCGTGATGACCCTCTTCGGAGCTTTGAGCTTCTTTCAATCAGAAAGTAAATGGATGCACTTGTAAAGAGAATTTTTCTTGTTGTTTGAATCTTGTAATCCTATAAAAGGATGTCTTTGGGGCTGTAAATTGTAAGTTTCTACATGAAAACTAAAGCTTAATCCATTTTTCATTATTAACGTGAAGAGTTTCTTGTCATTGTAACGCTATTTAGGCTCATCCAAAGAGTGATGAGTAATATGTACGAAGTTGGATAGTTTTATTAAATATTCATGATTTACGATGGGTATATCTTTTGTACATGCCTCTATAATGGTGGAGAAATTCTGTTTCAGGTTCTACTGATGATTATAACTACAGTAAAAAAACATGTTCTCCGTTTGCATCATGAAGGCAGAATAAACATGTTAGTTTCTATATAACGTCAAATTGAAGTTCATAGTAATACAGAAAATTGTTCGACATGTAAGAAAACAGAAGGGAGATGATAAGATCCTACGAGCGATTAGAATAAAACTTTAAAATGCCTCCTAATAAGTAAAGGAACAAATCAGCTAGGATGTACACAAGTATACCAGATAATGTTGTTTAAACGATGATTCTCAACATTAATGCATGAAAGCCAAATGATAAAACTTTTACAGAGCATGAGAAATTGAGTTTCTTGTTTTTTATATTGAATCAGCACATAAGATTGCAAAGAATTTCTGTAGTCAAACTATAGAAGAGAACCCCTAGGAACCAACACAGTGAAGACTATTTCCTTGGAGTAATGTAAGAAATTTTGAATTCTAATAACTGGGTGTATGTATTGTTAGTTGCTGCCAGACGACGATTCCTCAGCACGCTTGAATGTGATGTCGTAGATGGTATCAAGAACCTCTGAATTTTGCATGACAAGTGTCCTCTCAATTGTTACAGTATCCCCAACTTTCAATCCATGATCATATGCAAAGAAATACCAACCCTTCTTCAGATACATTCCCTCATTTATTTCCACAAGTGACATCGTCCATTGACGATGTTGATTTCGCGATTCATCATTTACAAGTAGGGTTGCTGGTGCAACAAGAGGAGGATTCAGATGATCTCCCCCTCCCCGAGCGCCGGAAGTACTATCATATGCATCGTTCAACACCCGTAAACCGTTCTTCCCCAAAGCATTAACCTCACTTTTTACCAATTTCTTATGAACCACAACTTCCGTCTTTTCAAATTTATCAACACTTCTGCAAATATGGAACAAGAAATTCTCACTACAATCAATACTTTAAATAAAACAAGATTATAGCAATGAAAAACTTACTTATAGGAGGAAACGGATTGTTCTTTGATTGGATTATCGTTTCTTGAATCATTTTTCCTGCATACAACACCAAATTCAAAAACAGAGGAACTACGTACCTACTTTTTTCTCAAATGAATTCACAATATTATATGGAGTAGTTAATTAAGTGAATGGAATTACATACTGGGAGTAGTTATCATCTTCATGAGAGTGATTTTCTTCAGACATTTTCAAACTCAGCGGGAAATATGGAATTTGAAAGCTCTTTTTTTCTTTCTGTTTAGTTCGGATCCTTAAGATGAAAGGGATGCTCTTCCTTTTATTTCACTAACTAGTTACAAGTGGGCTCACCGGTTACATTTATTACTTCATTCATTATCATATTATATTTAAAGAGAGTCCCTTAATTGTATTTAAAAATAATTAAATCCTACAATTCTCATTTATTCTTAAGAATATGTTTTTCCAGTCACCAAATATTATGAAAATTACATATCTTAATCGCAAACTCAATGTCTAGGAAAATTAGGCAACATAAATTAAAATGACGGAGTACTTTTATTTTATTTCATTAAATTGTTACTTTTACTCCCCACAAGAACCCCTTAACTTCGCTTAAAAGGAACAGCCCGGTGTACTACACTCCCGCTATTCACGGGGTTCGAAGAAGGGTCGGATCACAAGGGTCTATTATACGCAGTCTTACCTTATATTTCTGCAAGAGATTGTTTTCATAGCTTGAACTCATGACATCAACTTTACCGGTTACTTCAAAACGCCCCTTCACCCCTTAACTTCGCTTGCTCTCTCTTTTTCTTCTCTTAAATGCTCTAATTGAGTAGTACAACTAGTTAAAAGGTTTTCTTTACTTAAATGGTCCATTTGAGTTTGGAGTTTGCTCTATTTTTTTTTGAAATTCGTGTAATCCCTTGAGTTTGGGGATTGAGGAAAGTTTTTTAAGTTTAGAAAGTGGGGAGAATTTCTCAAGATCCTAATTAATAATTTTCTTTTATATTTTAAACTCTTAACCTATTTGTTGTGTTTCCATCACAGTTGTAAAATACTCCCTCCATTTTAAAATAAGTAGTATTTTTATCTTTTTATTTATTTCAAAATAGGTGATATTTCACAAAATCAAGAAAACATTAGTTTTTTCTTTTAGTTTTACCCTTATTAAATAATGTAGTTTCAAATGACCAAGAAATCATCAAAGATGTACTTATCAAGGAATTTTGATTAACAGGAAATTAGTATTCCCTCCGTCCAATTATACTTATCACATATTGACTTGACACGCCTATTAAGGAGCTAAAAATAGAATAGAAAGTTTACTATATTACCCCTAATTATTGCTAATTATCTAATGATTGAAATCAATTAAAGTTTACCAAAAAGAATGTGCAACCAATAATAAAGTAATGGGTTCCACCAATTCACATATTTTCCATAAAAAAATATGTATAATTTTAAAGTGTTGGAAAAATGAATTGGAAAATTTGACTTATTAATACTAAGGATAAAATAAGAAAAAAATAATAAATTATCTCTTGATTTTTTAAAGTGGACAATTAAATTTGGACAACTATTTTTAGTATAGTGGATAAGTAAAACTGGACTGAGGGAGTAAAAACACTTCATACTCTCTAGGAGTGAGTAATTTTCTTAAAGGGTGTGTCCAAGCTGAAAACATACTCCCTCTATTCATTTTAATAGATTTTCACTTTTAATTGTCCACTTTAGCATATCAAGAGAAAATCAAACTTTTTTTCTTGTTTTATCCTTAACATTAATTACTCATTTTCAGTTTATTTTTTAAGTCTAAATACATCAATTAATATGTGCATTATGATAAAATACATACTTCATTTACTGGTTTTTAAAGGACGGACAAGTAAAAGTGAATGGATGGAGTAATTTATTATGAAATGGAGGGAGTATTGAATAGGCATAAATTCTACTCCCTCCGTTCCTAAATAAATAATGTTTTAGGCTTTTTATTTTGTTTCAAAATAAGTGGTGCTTTAGAATTACAAGAAGAAATTGATCTTATTCTTTCAAAATTACCTTTATTTACATAATCAAGAATTATTAAGTAGTTTTTCTTTTTCTAGACATTAATTAGAGGTAAGTTAGTAAAAACACTCATAAATTTTTAGGAGTGAGTAATTTCTTAAGGGGTGTGTATAAGCTAAAAACACCACTTATTATAGAGCGGAAGGAGTATAAGTTAGCGAAATGCACATTTGATCCATCTCAACAATGTCCGCATGGATTTCCGTAAAATGTAACTATATTCCACATGAACATGTGAATCAAAAACTCCATTCGCATCCTAGCAAATTAACGAACATTAATGTATAATTTGAAGTTGAAAGCTACAAGAATTGTTATTTAATTTATTAGCCCATGGCTATGTAGTAAATTTTCGACCATCATCAATCTTTGACAATGAGTTTAACTCAATATTTAGTATTACTATAAATAATTGTAGAGTAAGAATCTTTTTTAGATTTTGAAGACATTTGATCTTAAGAGGGTTAGGTTTTTCTCTTGCTTGTTTGGATACTTTGTAAAATTACTTACTACTCCTTCCGTCCAGTTTTACTTGTCATATATTGACTTTACACACCTATTAAGAAGCTAAAAATAGAATAGATAGTTTACTATAATACCATAATTATTGCTAATTATCTAATGATTGAAATTAATTAAAGTTTACTAAAGGGATAGTTTACTATATTACCAGAGGGATATTGATAGCTCTCCGGATGATGTAAGCAATGCAAATGTCTTTGAACACCAGGCTTCAAAGAATGCTTGCAATATGTTCGATTTACGACCATAGGTGAATAGAGAAGCGTAAACAACTTCATATATCCTAATGGGAGCTAAGACACCATGTTTTCTTTTAGCTTATTTTTTTCTTTTATTTTTTAGCTTAGCTTTTAACTCTTAGATTAGGACATGATGTAATGTGTAAACAACTCTTAGCTCCCATTAGGACACAATTAATAAATCATGTAATAGGAAAGAGGGAGACAAAAGCTGAGAGGTTCTCCAAAGGGACCAAAATCGTATAAAGTTTGTCCAAGCCACGATGGCAAGGACAAATGATGACTTGGTCGACACCATGGCAAGGACAAGAGACTTCTAGAAGATGGATACTTCAAGGACTGATTTTGAAGACAAGAAAGTCGTCCAAAGAGAAGGCCAAGAATTGGCCGAAATTTCTTGTCAAATAAGAACAAAGAATGGAAGCTTCCAAACTAGTTCCAAGAAGATGAAGTCTTGAAATGACCAATCCATCCCCTTTTCAACTTGGACTCCACAAAGAGGTGTGAAGGAGTTTGAGCTCAACGTTGTCTCCAAGAAAAGCCAAACCTTTTCCCATTGATCACACCAAAGTCGAGAAGCCTCCTGTACAACAAGAAAACCCGAACCCTTTTCCCACTAGGCCGAAAGTTTGTGTCTTTAGTTTGTTTTCTAGAATAGTCTTTTGTTTACTATAAATAGGAACCTTAGGAATTGTAAATGATCAGAGTTGATTGATATATAAAAGTGAGTTTTACTCAAAGCTAATTGTATTCACTTGTGTGTGTTTACTTTTAGTTGGTTCTTGTGTGAACCAAACTTTCCTTCGGTGCAAGTATTGATTAGGACTTGTGTGACCTAGTCTATACCCAAGCTTGAAGAACACCCTTGGTGGTAAACGAAGGTTGGTACTTGTGTGGACCAACTTAGTCTAAGACTTGGGAGCAACAAGGGCATAAATCACCCTCACTTGGCTTGTTCACGGGCATTGCGACTAGCAAACTCCGGTCTCGACCTTATGGCATTGATCACCAAATCCTTAGTGTTGGTTTGGAAAATTAACTCCTCGTTTCTCTATCCTTGGGCCTATCCTCCATACCTCACGAAATCCACAACTACTAAAAATCACAACCATCAACGCTTAGCCACAATCATCAAACACTTAACCAAAATAAGTCTACCTCACTTGGTGTGCGTCCGAACTTGCATCTCGCATTCCGATTGCATCCCTCGACCAAACTACCTCTACCCTTCCACCAACACACTCCAGAATACTCCCTTAACGTTCACTATAAACTCAATTAACCTAAACCTCTCACAAATAACAATCCAAGCCCGATGACACACAAACCGTCCACTACAATCACCAACCGAGACCTCACTACCTCAATTCAGTCCCGAGCCTTTCCACCACCAAACCACCAATCTCCGAGCATATTACTGACCCGAAACATCCCCTGAACACCGCCACAAAAAGCCTAAGTCTGAAACTACTCAAAACTCCCCGCCCAACCCCGATAACATCAAACTGTCCGTATAACACTCCTTACTGAGAACCTCACTGGTTCAGTTCTATTCCATCTCGTGACACCACTCAACCACCGAACCCCAACCATCGCACTCACCCTCAACGTGTCCACAACCAGTCCACAAAACTCCTTTAACGGTTACCTCTATACCCACCGGAAATCACCACCCAACACCACACTGTTCCGATAGCCTGAGAACCAATAACACCCCTACTTGTGCCTCAATTCCAGGCCAACCCGATTGTAACCAACACCCGGACCACTTACCCAACATCACCCCTCCTTATATCCATCAGATTGGTATCAGATACAAGCGTTCCCGTCCCACGCAACAACGCTATGGCACAAGTAAGTGATGAACTTAGGAGGGTCTTATCCGAAATTGTCACGGAGCAAGGAGCAAGTGCGGGCTTTTAAAAGAAAACTTTTGAGATGTACCGTGAGTAACAATACCAAGTCAAGGGTTGTGAAAAACAGCCCAAGGCTTGAAAATAAAGATGTCTCAAAGTCCCATATAGGGCCCGAAGTGAAGCACACTAATGATAAAGCAAAGGGCGGTACCTCTTTCACAAACCCCTTGTATAGCCACGAAAGAGTAATGAAATATACAAGGGTAGAAAAAGGGTAGTACTTCCTTTACTAACCATTTGTATAATCACGAAGGCATTGAAGTTACAAAAGGGATAGATAAGAAAAGAAGGAGATGCTTCCAATGTCAAAAGGTAGGACACTTTGTAAAACAATGTCCTAATCCCCGAGTCATGGCCATAGAGGATGATGTCGATCTTGTAGAAGAGTATCGAGAGTGTGGGTTTTCCCTTGCTATTATGGAACCCATACCACTTGAAGAACAAGAGGAAACCGAGACCCCCTTACTTGATTCACAAAAAATGAAGGAAGAATCTAAGAAAGAGAGCACTATAGTGGCCGACTCAAAGGAACTCTTGGAGGACGTATGTCCGAAAGATCTTGCATCTGAAGAACCACCAATGGAAGATGGTGAAATTGTTCTTGATTTATTTTCAAGGAGTTCATTGTCTACTCACCAAGACCATGGATGCATCCGAGAGAAACAAAGGACTTGCTAGGACAAAAATAAGAATTATTCGGTGAAAGCTATGATATTGGCCGCAGATCTGTGCCACTTCTTTAACACCTCACTACCCCCATATGCGCCGTATATGGTCATATGCGCCGCATATAGGGATGCATATGTGAGGCAGTTTGGTTCTCTATTTAAGTCAAAGGTCGGCCAATTCTATTTCATTTCACAATTCCGACCCCATAAGTCCCAAATACCTCCCAACTACTCTACAAGACCCTCTCCACCATTGAATAAAACTCCTACAAGTATCTAAGGTGATTTCCTCCCCCAAGGATCAAGAACACATTGATAACATCTCTAGTTAGCTTAGCAAGCTTGTGAGCTCCTTTGAGTTTGAGTTGAAGGTTGTTGAGGGAGACCTCTTGGATGGTTAAGGTAAGGTCTCATCCCTTTTATGTGTGATTTAGATTCTCTTAACTTGAATTGATGGATTTATGGAGCTAACTTGAAAATTATGAGAGTTTGATTGATATGATCTTAAAGAAACACATCTTGTTTTATGAAGCTATGGTAACTTGTTGTTTGGGGTTGTTAATTGAGTTTGAGACTAAGTAGAAGTGTTGAATCATGTGGTGAGGTTGTGAAGTGGGGGGAAAGCGATATGGAAGATAATGGTGTTAAGTAAGAGTCCATGGTAGAATAACTCTAGGATTTCGTGTATGCAATTTGTTTGACGAATTGCCTAAGTGAAATCTTATAGTAGATATAAGCTTGATATTGATACAAATACCTTGTTTAATGTAGAGAATCACCCATAGCACGTGCAAGGCTCCGTGGAACGTAACTAGCTTCATCGATAAGGTATGTAGGGCAAGTTTCCTTCTCGGCATGATTTGGCGTAATCGTTTCTTTGAATAGAGTTCCATCTTGTGAAATCAAATAAAGATAAGACTTTCTTGATAAAATCATCCTACTTCTTGGCTACTTCTAATCCATATCATGTCTCGGATTCTGTACATTCCAGAATGGTTGTGTTGAGACTCATGAACGTAGCACCAATAACAATAGTTGGAAGATAACGATGATATGTCACTCTGGATCTGCTATTGATATCCTTGGGAGTCTATCTTGCATTGCACTTATATATATGTATCTATTTTCTTACCGAGCTGCGCTATAGTCGGCCGGGTACGACGCTTATATGCGCACACCACTATAGTTAGTTTTGGCATTATCGAGTCCTATTCAGGCCAGGTACGACTGAGTCTTCTTCGAGGCCGGGTACAATATACTATGATATGATTTGCCCCACAGAGCACCTAGATACTATATTATATGGCCATTGAATGACTTTATTTTTTACAGACATGCATACATATTCATTGTCTTGAGCCGATGGTCTCTCAAAAACAGGCGCTCTACCTACCAAGATAGAGGTAAGGTCTCCGTACACTCTACCCTCCCTAGACCCCATGTTGTGGGATTTTAATGGGTATGTTGTTGTTGTTATTGTTGTATGCATACATATTCATGATTGTGATAGGGTATGCCCTCAGAGGCTTGTTATAAGTTTCAAGTTCACTTCCGTACTCGTATCTCCTATATTATATTCTTGTTTACTTATATTTCCTTCCTTATATATTCAGTACATCTTTCGTACTGATGCCTTTCTTTGGGGAACTGTGTTCATGCCCATAGGTACAGATAGATAGAATATCATTCCTCATCAGTAGGTTGCCTGTTTCAGCTGTTGGTCATCGCGCTCCACTCCTTCGGAGTCACATTATAGGGGTTGATAGGTACTGTTGTATATATTCCTAGTATTTTGGGTATGGCGGGGCCTTGTCCCGACCATTGATGTATTACAACACTTCTAGAGGCTTGCAGACTAGTGCACAGTGTGTATATAATTTGTCATGACCTTGTCGACCCTCTTGTTAGCTGATGATACTCTCCTAGTGGCCTTGTCAGCTTGGTTATCTGTATATATTGTATTGGGACTTTTCTGCATGCAGGTTATCCTACATTCTTGTCTTTTTAGAGTTATTGGAGGCCTTGCCAGCCTAAATTTTGTGTCAAGAGCTCCAGGTACTACAATTGGTTCGCTTGGGCCTTCAGGTGTCGGGTGCTGGCCACCCCCCTAAGGCTATGATGTGACAAGCTTGGTATCAGAACAGGTCTGTCTTAGGGAGTCTGCAAGCCATATCTAGTAGAGTCTTGTTTATGGGTGTGTTTTGCACCATACTTATAAAAAAGAGGCTACAAGATATTTAAGATGGTTACTTTTTTTTTGATCTAGATCGTGCGATAGAGCCGAGTCATAAATATTCAATCCTAACCTTCATCTTGTTTGTGTTCTCAGCGATGCCTACTATTACTAGACGCTAGTCGACTGCTCAAAGGTTAGAAGAGGAGGCTGGGGAGGGCACCAGGCTGGTGCGACCAACCAATGTAGAGCAACATGAGCCTTATACCGAGGCTGATTCTTAAGCTTCTGGGGTAGCATCACCTCTTGAGAGGCAGAGGGGAGCTTATATACCTCCAGTTCCTCCCCTAATTTCCCTTAAGTAGGATCTAGATATGCAGAGTGCGGTGTAACTATTGACTCGATTAGTGGCCTCTCAGGCCCAATGCTAGAACCCTGGTATTGCTGATAGGGCTGTGAATGTGAGAGTTCAAGACTTTATCAACCTGGGCCTTCCAGTATTCACAGGGACTGATCCTAATGCGGACCCACATAATTTTTTAGATCGGATGCAGTGGACCTTATGAGTTATGCATCCTATAGATGCTGAGTGAGTAGAGTTTGCCTCCTATAGGTTGCGTAATATTGCCATGATCAAGTATTACTGCTAACATGAGTGACCGGGTACATCAGTTTGTTAGTGGTTTGGGGCCGCACTTGGTGAATGAGTGCACTACAATTTCTTTGCACCCGAATATGGATATCTCTCGCATTCAGGCCTATGCACAGAATTTAAGGGACCGTAAAAGGCAACAGTAAGCCAGTCGAGACCATGATAGGGGCCAACATAAGAGGGCCCGCTCCGCAGGTGATATGGTAGAGTTTTGAGGTGGGTTTAGGCCACAGTTTCCTAGACGTACATCCTATCTGACCGCTAGTGCATCACCGCAGTTTTAGGGACAACATCGTGCTCAGACCACTTATTCGGGTTAGGGTCAGAGTTCGTGAGCATCAGGCTCCCGACATAGAGGAGAGTCCAGTAAGGTGAGGCCACCAATGCTGTATTGTGGTTGATGTGGTAGGACTCATTTTGGGAAGTGCCGCTAGGGTTTGAATGTGCGTTATTCATATGGTTAGCCTGGTCGTATCATGCGGTTTTTTTTTATGAGAGGCGGGGGAAGTATGTCACAGTCGACAGGGTCTATATCAGCTTCTTCTTCATCAGTACGCCCATCTAGGCAAGGTACACAGACATCGACCAGTAGAGGTAGAGGCAGATGAGCAACATTTAGTTCAGGCGGTCCCTAGAATCGCATTTATGCCTTGTCAGGCGGCAGGACCTTGAGTCGCCTCTGGATGTAGTTATAACTATATTATCCGTTCTTTCTCTTGAAGTGTATTCCCTGATAGATCCATGTTCTACCCTATCATATATTACCCTTTTTGTTGCTAGTAAGTGTGGAAAAGAGCCTAAATTGTTACATAAGTCGTTTGAAGTGTCCACGCCCATGGGTGAGCCCGTAATTATTAGGCGATTATATAGGGGTTGTGATGTGAAAATTCATGATCGCCATACTATAGCCGACTTAAATGAGCTAGAAATGGTATAATTTGAAGTTATTATAGGCATGGATCAGTTGGCTTTTTGCTATGCTAATGTGGATTGTTGGAAGAAGGTCGTTCGCTTTAATTTTCTAGGCAGACCATTATCGAATGGATGGGCAATATGCAGTGCCTAAGGGGAGGTTTATTTCCTACCTTATGGCTCAGAACTTATCACTTGGTGCGAGTACAGGATGCAGAGGTCCTCCAGCCCTTAAGTTAGTTCCTGTTGTTAGTGAATTTCATGATTTATTCCCTGATGAACTACTTGGCCTTCCTCCCGAAAGGGAAATCGACTTCGCTATTGATGTGCTTCCAGATACCCATCCTATATCTATTCCTCCATACCAGATGGCTCCTGCCAAGATAAAGGAATTGAAAGCGCAACTGAAGGAAATCTATTTGCATTCAATCTTTTTTCTATAAGGACTTTATCAGGCCCAATATCTCACCGTTGGGTGCACCAGTGTTATTCATTCGTAAGAAGGATAGTTCGTTGAGAATGTGCATTGATTACCGCCAGCTAAACTAGGTGACTATTAAGAATAAATACCCGCTTCCCAAGATTGACAATCTGTTTGATAAATTGCAAGGTGCCAAGTACTTCTCAAAGATCAATCTTAGGCCTGGATATCATCAGCTACAGGTTAAGGAAAAAGATATTCCAAAGACAGCTTTCCGGACCATATATGGCCACTATAAGTTTCTTGTTATGTCCTTCCGTCTGACTAACACACCATCGACTTTTATGGATCTGCTGAATTAGGTGTTCAAGCCATTTCTAGAAATCTTTGTGATAGTGTTCATCGATGACATTTTAGTGTACTCTCGATCAGAAGCAGAGCACGCAGATTATTTAAAAATGGTGTGTGTTATAGACGCTCCAGGATCACAAATTGTATGCTAAGTTCTCTAATGTGAGTTCTGGTTGAACTCGGTGGCCTTCCTGGGTCATATAGTGTCGGATGAAGGTATCAAAGTGGATAGTCAGAAGATCAAAGTAGTAAAGAACTGGCCTGGCACACAATTTCTACTGAGGTGCGTAGTTTCTTGGGCTTGGCAGGTTACTATAAGAGATTTGTGGAGAATTTCTCTTCTATTGCCACACCGTTGACAAAGTTGACACATAAGGCAGATACGTTTCAATGGTCAGATACTTGCGAGAAGAGTTTCAAGAGCAGATTAACATCAACACCTGTTCTAGTACTTTTTGAGGGATCTGAGGGCTATGTTGTATATTGTTATGCTTTCATAGTGGGATTGGGCTGTGTTCTGATGCATCATGGAAAGGTTATTGCGTATGCTTCGAGACAACTAATAAAACATAAGCAGAATTACCTAACTCATGATCTTGAGTTAGCGGCTGTTGTAATTACTCTAAAGATATGGCGTCATACCTATATGGAGTCCATGTTGATATATTTACCGATCAGAAGAGCTGGTAATACATTTTCAAACAAAAAGAATTGAATTTGAGGCAATGAAAATGGCTTGAGCTACTAAAGGACTACGATGTGGATATTTTGTATCGCCTAGTCAAGGCAAACATTGTGGCCGATGCGTTGAGTTGGAAGTCTATGGGTAGCCTCAAGCATGTGGGAGTCAACGAGTTGGAAATGGCAAATGATCTGTATCGGTTGGCCAATTTAAGTGTCTGAGTGATTGATGCAGGCTACGGGGGTACCATAGTTCAGAATACCGTTGAATTTTCTTTAGTGGCAGAGATGAAGAGACAACAATTTGACAGTCCAACCTTGGTGAGAATTAGTAAAGCATTCCCTCTTAAAAAAATCGATTGTTTGAGTTGTGAGAAGACGGAGTTCTTAAGTATAAGGGCCGGTTATGTGTGCCCCATGTTGGAGGACTTTGAGGGAAGATTTTGGCAGAAATTCACCAGTCAAGGTATTCTATTCATCCTGGTTCTACTAAGATGTATCATGATCTCCGACAGCTATATTGGTGGAATGATATGAAGAAGAATATTGCAGAATTCATCGCTTAGTGTCCTAATTACTAACAAGTTAAGGTTGAGCATCAGAAACCTGGAGGGTTGTTGCAGAATATAGAAATTCTGACATGGAAATGGGAGGCGATCAATATGGATTTCATTTCAAGATTACCTAATTCTCATCAGAAGTTCAATTCTGTATGGGTCATTGTGGACAGACTAACGAAGTTAGCTCATTTCCTACTCGTAGGACTACTTATTCAACCACAAACTATGCTAAATTGTATATCAAAGAGATAGTCCGATTTTATGGAGTTCCAGTTTCTATTATATCTGGCAGAGGGGCTCAATTTACCTCTAATTTCTATGGGTCCTTCAGAATGGTTTGGGTACTCAGACTAGCCTTAGCACATTCTCTCATCCACAGACAGACGGGCAGGCCTAACGCACTATTCAGACGCTCGAAGATATGTTCCGAGCTTGTGTGTTGGACTTCAAGGAAAGTTGGAAAGATCATCTACTGCTTATTGAGTTTGCTTATAACAAAAGCTACCACTATAGTATTCAAATGGCGCCTTATGAAGCTCTATATGGATGAAAATGCAGGTCCCCTATTAGTTGGATTGATGTTAGCGAGAGGAAGTTATTGGGGTCCAATTTGGTACAACAAGCCATGGAGAAAATGAAAATGATTCAGGAGCGATTATTGACAGCTCAGAGTCGACAAAAGTCCTATTCAGAAAATCAGCGTCGAGACTTAGAATTCGCGGTGGGAGATTGGGTGTTCTTAAAGGTGTCACCTATGAAAAGTGTGATGAGGTTCAACACGAAGGGCAAGCTTATCCTCAGGTATGTTGGATCGTATCAAATTATTGAGAGAATTAATTTAGTGGCATATAAGCTTGAATTGCCCCAAAAAATTAGAAGTCGTTCATCTCGTATTTCATGTATCTATGCTTCATAAATGTCTGGGCGATCCCTCCCATAGCACCCCTATTGAGGATGTTCAAGTCACAAAAGACATCATATGAAGAAGTCCACATCGCTATATTAGATCGTCAAGTCCGTAAATTATAGACCAAAAAAGTTGCTTCAGTTAAAGTACTTTGGAGAAATAACAACGCAGAGGAAATGACTTGGGAGGCAGAAGTGGATATGAAGTCTCGATAACCTCATTTTTTCAAAACCTAAGGTGACAAGGTGAGACAGATATAGTAGATGCAACTCAGTGTACACCAGATGATAGCAGAGGTGAGTTATGGCTAACTTTTTTTTGATTCTTGCATAGATAGATAGTCGTGTGAGGCTAACTGGATATTGTTATGCTATTTTGTGGCCTTGTGTGGCATTGGTTATCCGTTTGGGTTGTTTGGCAGGTTTTGAATAGTCCTATTTACAGGGGAAACTCTGCCAAAATTTTCTGAAATCCTAAGCTTTATAAAAATATTCAACATTCGAGGATGAATGTTCTTATGGGGGGAAGGATGTTACACCCCATAGTTTCGGACCCGAATGAAAATATAGTCAACCAACGTGTGTTGTGAGAACTTGAAATCATTTTTGAGTGTTTGTCTGATGTATAATGATGTTAAGGAATGGTTTCAGAAGGTTGGAAGTCAATAGGGCCAAGGGAATTTCAACTCGACGAAGATTGACGAAGTTTCGATGATACACTAAGCATTTTGCATCGCGGACTTAGCCTCATATTTGTGCCACTTCTTAACTACCTCACTGCCACCATATGTATGGCATATGCGGCTGCATATAGGCATATGTGGTGCATATGGGGCCGCATATGTAAGGCTATTTAGTTGTCTATTTAAGTCAAAGGTCAACCAATTTTATTTCATTTCACGATTCCGACCCCATAAGCCCCAAACACCTCCAAACCACTATCCAAGACCCTCTCCACCATTGATGAACACTCTTACAAGTATCTAAGGTGATTTCCTCCCCCAAGGATTAAGAACACCTTGATTACCACTATAGTTAGCTTGGCAACCTTGTGAGCTCCTTTGAGTTTGAGTTGAAGGTTGTTGAAGGAGACCTCTTGGCTGGTTAAAATAAGGTCTCATCCCTTTTATGTGTCATTTAGCTTCTCTTAACTTGACTTGATGGGTTGATGGCGGTAACTTGGCAATTATGAGTGTTTTATAGACATGATCTTAGATAAACACCTCTTGTCGTATGAAGCTATGGTAACTTGTTGTTTGGGGTTTTTAACTGAGATTGAGAGTAAATAGAAATGTCTAATCATGTTAGGGAGGTTGTGACATTTGGGGAAGGAGTTATGGAAGATGATGGTGTTAAGTTTAAGTAAGAGGCCATGGTAGAATAACTCTAGGATTTCATGTACGCAAGTTGTTCGACGAATTGCCTAAGTTAAATATCTTATTAGATATAAGTTTGATATTGATACATATACCTCATTTTTGATACTATTTCCGGGTTTGCCTGCTCGCTGCACAAGAATCTGGGATACTTGCTCAGTTTAGCGTTGCGTAGAATGTGAGTGTTAGTCTTATAATCATAGAATTTATTAATTTTTTCAACACAAACACTAAGCTTTAAACCAGAAATATACCAGAAAATACAAGATGAAAAAAAAGAGCTATCTGTAAAGAAAATATTTAAAACAAAATGGTTTGAAAGAAAAAAAGAGATAAGATACATAGCACACAAACATGAAAACATAATAGACACAACAAGTGTAAATGGAAGAACAAAAATTAACCTAATAACAGATGAAGTAATAAAAAGAGAATTAATAAAACTATCTACAAGAGAAGCCAGAAAATATAGAAACATATACTTCGGAGGAGTATAATTTACTATAAAAGCATACTTGCAAAAAAACATAGACACACCTATACAAATAAACATATTAGATGATAGGATACTAGGAAACCTGCAAGATGCTTTAATATCAATAGTAAAAGGAAATTTAATATATCAAAAACTAAAATTTACGGTACAATCAGACTTTAGTATATCATTAAAGATGAGCACAAAGACTTAGCCTTAACACTATATTACAAGTTAGATGGAATAACAATGCCACCAGGAAGCAAAGTAATAAGTATTGAAACAAAAATGATATATGCCCTAACAGGTAACCACCATGTAAAGAGACAACATGAAATGAACATAGTAGTACCAAGAATGTACCAAGAAATATTAGAACAAATAGAACACAAGGAAAACTCCAAGATAACTATACCAGAAGAAATATATATGGATTTTAATACCAGGACCCTTACACCATCAAAAAGGTTAATACCAAAAATAGAAGGATCCAGATTAAGCATTACTAGAGAACAAATAAAGTCACAACAGACTAGCGTTACGCAACCTAGAATACTAGATTTAATAAACATAAACATGAATAGATTAAACGTTAAAGTAATACTATTTAAAGGCATAATAACAACAGATTGCATAGCCGAAATAAATACTGGAGCTATTAAATTTTTTTTATATATAAGTAGGATAAATGAAAATGATTGTGATCTAATAGACCCACAAACTTACAATTATCCTGAAAATGAAAGAGAAATAATAATTACTAAAAGTATTAATTTAAGATTCAAAATCCAAAATTTAGAATATAAAATAAATACAGGAGTAATAGAATATGATAGTTTTAATGAACTACTTTTAGGAAGCAATTTTTTAACAATGATAAATTATAAAATAAATAATAACAGAATAGAAATAAATGATCAAGGAAGGACGAGATTTGTAAATAAAATATGAATATACAGAGAAAGATAATAACGAAGAAACAAAAATTAAAATAAATAAGGAAAGTCTTATCAGAAGAGATGTATTCCCAATTAAAATACTTAAAATACAAAGCAAAAGAAATAAAATTAGAAGAAAACATAAAACAACTAGAACAACAATGTGATAAGTTTGATAAAATATGGATAGATATGGGAAACGGATGGAAGAAAAGAATAAATAATCCTGACTAATAATAACGAAAAGATTAATGCACTATGGGAAGAAATAATAGTAAAAGAAAAGCTGAAAAGCACGTTGACAATAATGGATGAAATAAAAGAAAATCAAACACAAATACAACAGATGATAAGAGAAGAACTGACTAACCTATGGAATGTATCTGAAATACCAACGTTTAAAATAATATTAGAAAATCTTAATATAATAATAGAAGACAAAAACAAAGGTAAACATGTAGCAGAAGATAATGAACACAGTACAAGTAAAGAAAATACAATGGTTAAAGCTACAACACAAAATCCAGAAATAGTACCAATCGATGCATGGATAAGAAGTAAAAAACCTATAATGATGGATATCAATAAGATAAAACCAAAATTATCATCTCAAGTAGAAAAAATATTAGACAGTTTAGCAATATTAAATAAAAAATGAGAGTTTTAATGGAGAAACAAGAACCTAATATACCCGGCGTACTTATGTTTTTAAGAAATAATGGAAAAAAGATAATAGAAAAAGAAAGATACAAATATGAACCTATAAGGACACGAACACCAAAAGAAGATACAGATTCAAGAGAAGAAAATATTTACCTGAAAAATGTAGAAAAAACAACCTACGAACACCTAAACCTAAAACTAGACAAACAAGTACTAGAAATATCTGAGTTAAAAACAGAAAATACAAGGTTGAAATTACATAGTAATGAAGAATGCTATGATAAGTACAAAAAATATAAACACAAGTTTAGAGATACGAAAAAAATATTAAAAGAAACAAAGGTTGAAATAAAGCAAACAAAAGAAGAATTAATTGAAACTAAAAAAGAACTAGAACAAACTAAAGGAGAATTAAAATGGACAAAACAAGAACTAGAAGAAGTAAAAGAAGAAATGCAGATACTTAGAGAACAAATGAGAAGGTTAAAAGGAAAAAAGAAGGTAAGAAAAAATACAAGCGACGAAAGTACAAGCAGTAATGAAAAAACTGATAGCGATTCAGATAGTAACGATAAACCAACTAACCAAGAAATACAAGTAGCAGAATTTATAGAGAAAGTAGAAAATGAAGAAAACTCAGAAATAGTAAAAGAAAATAACCAGATAATAGAAGCTCTACAAAAAATGAAAAGAGTAAATGCTATTATAGAAGAAGAACCTGAAAGTGATATAGAAGAAGAATATAACAGACCTGCAGAAACGGAAATAGAAACAGATGATATAATAAATGAAGATGCAAATGATTTTCCTGAAGAAGAACTAGTAGATCCTAACTTAGAGGTAATAGAAAGAAAATGAACTAGATTACCAAACCACATACCAGTAGGACAACAAGCAGAATTTAAGGAGTTTGTAGGATCAATGGCACAAGGAGTAAATTACAACGGATATTTTCGCGACCTAGATAACATTTATGATGAACAAGAAATAGGAAGGAGAATAACTGATTGGAACCTTGGAATGTACATAGCAATAATGAACTCTACGCAAACGGAAAACTTAGAATATATGTATGAATTAATATCTAGAACATTAATTGGAAAAGTAGCATACTGGATAGAATCTATAGCATACCAAATAAGAGGAGAAATACTTAGTCATGCAACAGATTGGAAATCAATGCTAATAATATTTGATATTATACTAAAAAGAGAATTTTTAGGAGAAAGATGGTTAGTAGCTAGAGAAAATGTACTTGCATAAAGAAAAATTGAAATAATAATGAGTTTAAACAATATGAAATGTTGTAAGATTAATAAATTACCAGAATATACGATTAGTTTTAGTAAGTTCTTCTATGAAACAAAATTTTTACCAGAAGAAGGTCCGATATATCAACAACTTTATTATGACCACTTACCAACACCTTATAATACGGAGATATCAAAAGAATACACTCAACTAGAAACAAAATAAAACACATTAGGGGAAAGAATAAGAGTACTAAGGGCATACCTAATGCGAAAATGCGAAGAATTTAGAATGCAACAGAAGATTAAAAAAGATAAGAAACTAGGATTAAGAGAAATATGTGGATTCACAGAAAGAAGATTAGTATTTGGATGCGATGATAAAAGAAAAGAGAAAAAATATAAAAAGAGTAATAAAAGATATCAAACAAAGAAATATAGGAAAGATAACAATTACAAGAATTATAATAACAGACAAAATTACAGCAATACGCCTTATGGCAAACCTTACAGAAAAAAGAGATTTAAAAGATATAAAAATACCTCTGAAACCAGAAGAAAATTTATATATAAAAGAAAATTTAGAAAAAGAAGATATGTAAAACCAATAGAAACAGAAAAAGCTAAAGAATGTAAATGCTGAAACTGTAATGAAAAAGGACACTATGCTAATAAATGTCCAAAACTAAAGAAAAAAGGAGTAAAATACATAAATACAACACAATTTATAATGAGTTTACAATAGATTAAAGAAGACAATGATAAATGGTATGAATATGAAGACTTCTACGTCAGCCAAACCGATGAAGAAAGTGAATTAGACTTAGAAAACGTTAACTTTATTAACCAACAATCAGAAAGTGAAAATGCTTCAGAGTAAAATGAACATACTAGAAAAGGGAAAAACAAAACTACTAGAGGAAAGAAATTACTAGATACAATGTGAACAATATGTTAGCTATAAACTGGTTATAACTTCAACTACAAGTGAAATAGGAAACAAATATTACAGAGATAGACATAACAAGGCTACAAAAAACCTTAATAGGATAATAGAAAGAATAAGCGAAATAAATTGGCAGCTTATTAAAATAAGAAGAAATATACAAATATTAATGGATAATGAAAACATTAGCGAAGAGGTAAGAGAATTAGAACAAGATGAAAACCTCCAACAAAGATTAAGAGAAATGAGTATTGAATAAAACCTAATGGTAGCAATCTATATAGAAGCCCATATAGAATACAAGCCTAATAAAATGATAAAACAAAAAATCTTTATTGATAGCGGAGCAAATTTATGCTTAGCAAGAAAAGACGTATTAGAATCACATAGATGGAAGAGAACCAGATCACATAGAGAAAGAGTATCAGGATTTAACGAACAATCAAAAGAACTGGATGTAGTAGCAGAAACATGAGAATAATATTAAGAAAAACTATATTTCGATTACCAATAATATATCAATTAGATAATATGAAACAACAAGTGTTATTAGGAAACAACTTCCTAGATTACTTTAAGACACAAGTTATAGATAGTAATACTTTTAACTTACAAACACCTTGTAATAAATAGATAGTATTAAAAAGAATATTACCAATACATACATGAAAGAAATAATCCCCTTGATTATTTTCATTAATTGAAAGACTATATATACAAGTTACATAATAGAGAATCCTATTCCTATTCTATTCCTAAAACCTTATTCTATACATTTATGGTAATACACTAATTATGGTAATACAATACTAATTATATTACAACATTACCTAAACTAGGATACTAAATATTTACCATAAATTACACATAATAATCAGCCCATCCGAGGGCCAATCCGTGAGCATAGCCGAGACCTAATATACACATGTATATTGTGTATATTTAACACACCCCCGCAGTCATAGCGGGCGGTCTTCGAACGCTGAGACTGTCCCTAAAATTTTCAAAAAGGACCGAGGGAAGACCCTTTGTAAAGATGTCGGCAATTTGATATCTCGACGGGACATGGCATATGCGAACTTGACCACGAGCAACCTTTTCATGGACAAAGTGAATGTCCATCTCGATATTTTTAGTGCGTTGGTGCTGATCCGGATTACCAGAAAGATAGATGGCACTAATATTATCGCAATATACCAAGGTTGCCTTCTGAATAGGACAATGAAGCTCCAAAAGAAAATTACGTAACCAACATGATTCTAAGATCACATTAGCTACCCCTCGATATTCAGCCTCGGCACTTGAGCGGGATAAAGTCGACTGACGCTTTGCAGACCAGGAGAGCAAGTTGTTGCCAAGAAACACACAATATCCTGACGTTGACCGTCTGGTGTTGGGACAGTTACCCCAATCAGCATCTGTATATGAGACAAGTGTGGACGTCGAGGAAGGATATAAATGCAACCCATAGTCAAGTGTACCTTAAATATACCGAATGATGTGTTTGAGCGCATTCATGTGCTCAATTCTGGGATCATGCATGAATAAACACACCTGCTGGATAGCATACGTAATATCCGGTCTCGTAAAGGTAAGATACTGAAGGGCCCCTGCAAGACTGCGATAGCGGGTTGGATCCTCGTAGGGTACGCTGGTCGCAGCACTAAGCTTGGGCTTCGTATCAATTGGAGTGGAAGTGGACTTATAGGATGTCATCCCAACCCTCTCGATGATCTCAGCTGCATACTTTCGTTGAGATAAGAACAATCCATCTGAATGACGCTTGACGGCAATCCCCAAAAAGTAACTCAAGGGCCCTAAGTCTTTCATAGCAAACTCAGAGTTGAGCATGGTCATGATGGACTGGCGTAAGGCATCGGAAGAGGCAGTCAAAATGATATCATCCACATACAACAGAATGTAGGCCAAGGACGAACCACGATGGTAGATGAACAAGGAATTATCTGACCTGCTGTGAGTGAACCCAATAGTCAAAACATAGTCAGCAAACCTTGTATACCAGGCCCGTGGAGACTGCTTAAGCCCATATAAGGGCTTCTTCAACAAACAAACATGATGAGGATGGTTGGGATCCCTGAATCCCAATGGCTGATGCATATAGACTATTTCCTTGAGATCACCATGTAAGAAAGCATTTTTGACATCCAACTGATGAATAGGCCATGCCTTTGAAAGAGCCAAGCTAAGCACAGTGCGAATGATAGCCGGCTTGACCATCAGACTAAACGTCTCACCACAATCAATACCAACTTGCTGAGTCTTACCATCACCCACAAGTCGCGCCTTATGTCGGGCAAATGAACCATCTGAGCAAAAATCCACACAGACCTGATAATATTAATACCAGACGGACGGGGCACCAACTCCCACGTCTTATTATCAATAAGAGCATTATATTCATCAGTCATAGCAATTTTCCAATTCGGGTCATTTAAGGCAGACACATGATTACGGGGCAAGGGGATTTAGAGACATTAGAATGTAAATTAAAATGTCTTTTTGGTGTAAAAACACCCCGTTGACTACGAGTGACTGGTCTATGACTCGAGGAAGAAGTGGGCGGATTTTGGGAATTTTCTGGGCTCGGGATGGACTGGCCAGCAGGCAATGGGCCTGCTGGCCCAAATCGGCAAACTGGAGCAGGAACTGGACCAGTTCCAGAATTGGGCTGGACTGGCCCAATCGCTGGAACTGATCCAGTGACGGGAACTTGCGACGGAACAGTGGGGCCAGCGGGCAGTGGGCCCGCTGGAGAATTTTGGGTGCGGGATATGTCCGAAAAATGGTGAGTAATATACGGGGATATACCATCATCCAAAACATTTTACGAACTAGGCTCGGTAGTATGTAATTTAGTAAAGGGAAATTGAGTTTCATCAAAAATTACATGGCGATTAATGATGATTTTCTTGGAGGATAAATCAAAGTATTTGTAACCACGATGATTAGACGGATAACCCAAAAATACACACGGAGTAGACTGGGCCTGAAGTTTGTTAATTGTGGTGGACGGGAATAACGGATAACACAAGCACCCAAAAACCCGAAGATGAGAATAAGAAGGATTCTTATTATATAAAATTTGGAGGGGGAAGAATATGTCAGACCTTTGGAAGGAATTATGTTTAGGAGATATGTGGCCATTTGAAGAGCATGATGCCAAAAATATGGGGGTATGGAAGCATGAATTAAGAGGGTGTGGACAATGTTATTTATGGAACGAATTTTGCGTTCGGCTTTCCCATTTTGTGAAGATGTATGAGGAAAATAAAAATGAAAATTGATCCCATTATTAGCACAGAACTCCCGAAACACCCTATTGTCATACTCTTTTCCATTATCACACTGAATATTTTTTATTTCTCTTTCGAATTGGGTTCTAATGAATGCTCTAAATTTTACGAAGACGGAAAACACTTGAGATTTATTTGCAATTGGAAACATCCACAAAAATTTAGAATAATCATCCAAAAAGAGAACATAATACCGATGACCCAATGTACTTAGAACATGAGACGTCCATAGGTCGCTATGAATAATATCAAATGACATTGAAGTATGAGAATTTGAGTCTACAAATGGCAACTTAACACTTTTTCCTAAAGAACAAGATTGACAAATTGGAGTACGAATCGTACCCTTACATGAAATAAAACTATTTTTATCTAAAACTGACAAAATAGAGGATCCCGGATGACCAAGGCGAGGATGCCACAAGGAAGGAGAAATTGCTGCAAAGGCTGATGCCAAGGAATGACTCGATGGACTGAAACCGGGAGTGATAGGATAAAGATCTCCCCTACTATCACACTTCATGAGAGGACTCCCCATTTTGAAATCCTTCACCGAGAAACCAAAAGGATCAAATTCAACAGAAACTGAATTGTCGGTGGTGAACTTTCGGACATACACTAAGTTTTTAGTCAATTTGGGGGCATGTAAAGTATTTTTCAAGATAAGGGGTGGATTGGGGGGAGACACCGTTTTCTGACCATAACCCTGAATTGGAATAGAGTTACCATTACCAACAATTATACTCGAGAGTTGCTCAAATTGGAATAAGATGAGAGAGTACCTGAATCGGATGTCATGTGGGTAGTGGCACCGGTATCCATATACCAATTCGGGTCCGGTTGAGTCAAACCCATTGTGTGCATCGCGGCCTCGATATCGGTCTGAGTGGGGCCAGCTGCGTGGTGAGCTTGCGGAGGCCGGGGCCCAAGAATTCCAGAATTGGACTGTCCTGGGCCGTAACTGCTGGGACTGGAACTGGAATTTCTGGGCCAGTGGGCAGTGGGCCGTGGAGGCTGCTGGAAAGCCCACTGGCCAGACGCTGGAATATGTTGAGGTGGGTCGTAGGGCCACTGTCCACTGGTCCAAGCCCACGGCCCAGAGGCCCAAGGCTGAGACCAGTGGGTCGGTGGCCCACTGTAACCTGGATGGGGTCCACTGCCACTGTTTTGGCCACTGTGACTACCGCCAGAGCCGCCGCGTTTTCCCCGCGATTTTTCCCATATTATTCTGGCCATTTTTGCTACCCCCGTGTGATCGGTTTTGGTTCGAATTGTTACCAAAATTTTGAGGACTAGTAGTGGAAGTCATCATGACCACGGGACTAGCATTAGTAGCAGCCTTTTTAGCCAAACCGGCTTCTTCCAAGGTAAGCATGGATCGGGCTTGATAGAACCTTCGAAGAGGATTACTTTGACGAAGGAGAGTTCCAATGCCACTATAGGCCTCGGATAGGCCAACAACCATCTGTAAAACAAGACGATCTTCACTAACTGGCTCACCAACATTGCGGAGTTGGTTCACCAATTCCTTCAACCTTTTGCAATATGCTGATACTTTAGGGAAATTTTCCATGTTGACGTGGGAAAAATATTGTTCAGGGTAACAACTCTGGAATTTTTATTATCCTGGAATATGTCATGCAGTTTATCAGATGCAGCCATTGCCATTGCGTCTGGCTCAATAATCGTCTGCAATAGGTCGGTGGAAATAGTAGAATAAATCCATTGAAGGACGGTGGAATCAAGTGTCGTCCATAACTTAGGATCATCGTCGCGTAATACAATACTAATTATATTACAACATTACCTAAACTAGGATACTAAATATTTATCATAAATTACACATAATAATCAGCCCATCCGAGGGCCAATCCGTGAGCATAGTCGAGACCTAATATACACAATATACAGTGTATATTGTGTGTATATTGTGTATATTGTGTATATTTAACAATACATTAAGATTATGTACTATAAAAACTGAGAGGAATAATAACCTACAACTATTAAAAGAAAAATATCTGAATACACTGAAAATAAACTTTGGAGAAAATCCAATTCAACTATGGAAAAAAGAAAGAATATATACAGAAATCAAACTAATAAACGAAAATGACATAGTTAGATCCAAACCTATTAGATATAGACCAACATACCAGAAAGAATTTGAAACCCAATTAAAAGAATTATTATAACTAAACTTGATACAAGAAAGTAAAATCCCACGTAGCAACCCAGCCTTTTTAGTAAGGAAACATAGTGAACAAAAGAGAGGAAAAGCCAGAATGGTAATTGATTATAGAGAACTAAACAAAAAGACAATATTTGATGGATATTTTTACCATATAAAAGAAACCTTATTAATCGACTAGGAAATAAAAATGGTTTAGTAAATTTGATTGTAAAAGTGGTTTTTGGCAAACAAAAACTGACTAAGGAATCAAAATCTCTAACAGCCTTTAGTGCCCCTCAAGGATACTATGAATGGAATGTACTACCCTTTGGATTAAAAAATGCACCACAGATATTCCAAAGAAGAATGGATCAAGTATTTAGAAGATTAACAGAATTTTGCATAGTAGATGTCGACGACATATTAATATTTAGTGATAATCTAGACGATCATATAAAACATCTAGAAAAATTTATAACAACCATAAAACAACACGGAATACTATTATCGGAAAGAAATTCAAAATATTTAAAAACAATATTGAATATTTGGGATACATTATGGATAACGAAGGATTACAACTACAAGAACATATAGTAACAAAGATAAAAAATTTCAAAGAAAAATTGGAAAATAAGAAAGAAGTACAACAATTCTTAGCAGTAGTAAATTATGCTTCAGACCACATAAAAGACTTACCACTCTTAAGAAAGCCGTAACAAGAATTGATAAAGATAAACATAACCTTTGAATGGAAACAAGAACATACTAAAGCCATAAAAGATATCAAGGAAAAGGTAAAGACATTACCAAAACACAGAATACCAACAGAAAAAGATCAACTGGAACTCTTTACTGACGCCAGTGATATAGGATGGGGAGCAGTCCTCATAGCCTATGATAAAGAACATATAGATAAAGAAAAACCACTTATTTGTGGACACGGAGGAGGAAAGTGGAAACCAAATGAGAAGAACTATCATATAAATGAAAAAAAATTATTAGCAGTAATATTTGGAATGAAAAGATTTCATTACCATTTACTACAAGTAAAATTTATTGTTAGAACTGATAACACACAGGTAAAAGCTTTTATTACAAACAAAATAGATCCTTTACCAGAATTAAATAAAAGGAGAAAATGGCAATCATTCTTTTGTTGTTATGACTTTATTGTTAAGAATATATCTGGAACTAAGAATTTTTAGCTGATTTTCTTAGCAGATATAACGATGTCGAACAACAGTGATAAGATTGAAGAATACATTACTAAAGCCATGAATTCCCTTATACAAACCAATGAAATCCTCATATCCAGATTACAAGAAAACGCCAATACTATAAACCAACTCAGAGAAGCCATACAAGACCTGATAACAATGAAAAATATACAAAATGAATCCCAATCCAGATCACCCATCACTATACCTAAAAGACCAGAAAACCCTACTACCAAAACCATGGGGCCATTTGTATCAAAACTAGCAACCATATCATCTTCAATACCATCCTTTTCGTCAACCGTATCAATGGCCGACAAGCTGAGATACACACATGAACATCAACGCTTATGAAAAAAATTAATAAATTCTATGATTATAAGACTAACCCTCACATTCTATGCAGCGCTAAACTGAGCAAGTATACCAGATTCTTGTGCAGTGAGCAGGCAAACCCGGAAATAGTATCAAAACTATTCACTTATGGTTTTATTGACAAATTAATAGTAGATGAAAACATGAGTAACATTTCCAGATTACCCAGCATCATTGTGGAGTCCACAAGATTGATGATGGAATCATTTGGAAAAGAGATATATGGAATACATGTATTTGACGCATCAACAGATCTAACTGGTAAGCCAATTGTGATATGTCAGATATTTAAAACAGGGAAAAACAGTACTATCAGTGGAGATGATGAAAACTTGAACAAGAAAATCCCTTGCACTTTGGAAAAATTCCAGGAATGGCTAAGTGGAAAAAGAACATTTGGATTACTAACTTTGAAAACAAGAATAGAAGACATGCTGAGAGCAAAAAAGGCATGTATAATTGGAGATTGAAAAGGAGGAGAAGTAGATGATATCATCACCCTATACTATGACAATGACATCATGACACGGGACACTACAAGATTAAATGAAATGCATGACAAAATCATAAACATTAGATACAAACATGCAAAGGAAACAGTGAAACAATATCAAAGGACAGTTGGACAAAATAAAAGACCTATAATAAATACCAGGCCTACTATTACCACCAATGTAACAAAAAAGGAAGAAAATTCTGATCCTTTTGCATAAGGATCTGATTTACTACTTGAACAAAGGGATCATGTAGCTTTGCTACTTGAAACCCAACTGAATAGGGAGCATGTAGTTTTAACTACTTGCAGGCCAAATGAATACTTTGAACAGGGAGCCTGTAGTTTTAACTACTTGCAGCCCAAATGAATACTTTGAACAGGGAGCCTGTAGTTTTCACTACTTGCAGCCCAAATGAATACTTTGAACAGGGAGCCTGTAGTTTTCACTACTTGCATCCCAATTTACTACCATGTATTACTACGTACTACCATGTATTACAAAAACATGACAAAAGAAAAGAAGAACCTGTTAGAAGATCAACTCAAGGACACCTGGAAAGCAAATGACAAAAGAAGATGTAATTAGAGGGAGACACCTGGAAAGTAACAACAGATAATATCAAGAAGAACAAGACAAAAAACTTTTGAAAAAGCAGCAGACAAACTGTAGCACTTTAGACTTTTAGAAAAGTGATTACTGTTTACTTTACGACTTTAGAAAAAGTGATTACTGTTTACTTTATGACTTTTTATCATATTATCAGCCGAGGTTATCTATATAAGGAGCCTCTTGTAACCTGAAGATTCATTCAAAATTTTTCTATATAATTCCTTACTTGTAAACCTCTATGTCTCGCTAAACTTCCTCCTAAGTCTATAATCCAGATCAATTGTAATATCATAATACCATAGATAAGAACACTTTGAAAGATTATAATTATAACCATCCTAGTCTATAAACCTACATCTTAGTAAGAATTTTAGAGGATAGTCTATTGAGAACTCCCAGACACCTAGGCAAATTATCCCGCAAATTCGTGAAAGAAGAAGGGAAGCAGAGCCAATGGTGGATTGAGATCTCCGGTGATCTGAAATTATGATTAAGAGGTATGATTTCTGGACTATGTGTTTTTAATTATGATCATGATAAATGTTAAACTCTGCAATTATGATGTTCATATTGATTAGAGATTATAGGCTTTTATTTAGAAATGAAATTTGAGTTGATACTACACACTTCCTTACTACATGCTTATTATTTGATAAACTCTGATAGAACTTTATCAATGTACCATTTATATTCCTACCCTCTTCAGGGTTATTAGATGATGAAAAGATCCGCACAGAGAAATAATCAGAAAGGATAATGAATTGAAAGATCTAAATGATATAATAGAAGAACAATATAAGTACATAAACCTACTAAAATATGGATAAAGGAAAAGAAATAGTAGAAGACTCTAAAGATATACATTATCAGATGAATACGTATGAAGGAGGATCAACACAAACACTAAGCTTTAAACCAGAAATATACCACAAAATACAAGATGAAAAAGAAGAGTTATCTGTAAAGAAAATATTTAAAACAAAATGGTTTGAAAGAAACAAAGAGATAAGATACATAGCACACAAACATGAAAACATAATAGACACAACAAGTGTAAATGGAAGAACAAAAATTAACCTAATAACGGATGAAGTAATAAAAAGAGAATTAACAAAACTATCTACAAGAGAAGCCAGAAAATATAGAAACATATACTTCGGAGGAGTAGAATTTACTATAAAAGCATACTTTCAAAAGAACATAGATACACCTATACAAATATACATATTAGATGATAGGATACTAGGAAACCTGCAAGATGCTTTAATATCAGTAGTAAAAGGAAATTTAATATATCAAAAATTAAAATTTACGGTACAACCAGACTTTAGTATATCATTAAATGATGAGCAAAAAGACTTAGCCTTAACACTATATTACAAGTTAGATGGAATAACAATGCCACCAGGAAGCAAAGTAATAAGTATTGAAACAAAAATGATACATGCCCTAATAGGTAACCACCATGTAAAGAGACAACATGAAATGAACATAGTAGTACCAAGAATGTACCAAGAAATATTAAAACATATAGAACACAAGGAAAACACCAAGATAACTATACCAGAAGAAATATATATGGATTTGTATACCAGGACCCTTACACCATCAAAAAGATTAATACAAAAAATAGAAGGATCCAGATTAAGCATTACTAGAGAGCAAATAAAGTCACAACAGACTAGCGTTACGCAACCTAGAATACTAGATTTAATAAACATAAACACAAATAGATTAAAAGTTAAAGTAATAATATTTAAAGGCATAATAACAACAGATTGCATGGCCGAAATAAATACTAGAGTTATTAAAAGTTTTATACATATAAGTAAGATAAATGAATATGATTGTGATCTAATAGACCCACAAACTTACAATTATCCTGAAAATGAAAGAGAAATAATAATTACTAAAAGTATTAATTTAAGATTCAAAATCCAAGATTTAGAATATAAAATAAATACAGGAGTAATAGAATATGATAGTTTTAATGAACTACTTTTAGGAAGCGATTTTTTAACAATGATAAATTATAAAATAAATAATAATGGAATAGAAATAAATGATCAAGGAAGGACGAGATTTGTAAATAAAATATAAATATACAGAGAGAGATAATAACGAAGAAACAAAAATTAAAAGAAATAAGGAAAGTCTTATCAGAAGAGATATATTCCCAACTAAAATACTTAAAATACAAAGCAAAAGAAATAAAATTAGAAGTAAAAATAAAACAACTAGAACAACAATGTGATAAGTTTGATAAAATATGGATAGCTATGGGAAACGGATGGAAGAAATGAATAAATAATCCTGACTAATAATAACGAAAAGATTAATGCACTATGGGAAGAAATAATAATAAAAGAAAAGCTGAAAAGCACGTTGACAATAATGGATGAAATAAAAGAAAATCAAACACAAATACAACAGATGGTAAGAGAAGAACTGACTAACCTATAGAATGTATCTGAAATACCAATGTTTAAAATAATATTAGAAAAGCTTAATATAATAATAGAAGACAAAAACAAAGGTAAACATGTAGCAGAAGATAATGAACCCAGTACAAGTAAAGAAAATACAATGGTTAAAGCTACAACACAAAAGCCAGAAATAGTACCAATCGTTGCATGGGGAAGAAGTAAAAAACCTATAATGATGGATGTC